>CM061134.1:117335849-117620733 GCA_030789695.1 Scilla litardierei
AAAATGATGAAAATCTCCAATTAAATCGTATACCAAAATATAGGTCGTTACACCAAGTGCACGGACAGATTCGAAACTTAATTTTCTCTAGTTAGAGGGTCAGGAATTATATTTTTGCCGGAATACTTGATATAGCGTGGCACAGGGATTTGGTTCTTGAAAGAATTTTGGCCGAAAAACAGTAAAGAGACTGCACTAGATTGATTAGACAATGAAAGTGTAGGATCATTGCATGATTGGAAGATGCATTTCCCAAAACACCCAGGCTTTGCCACATACAGATCCAACCTTTGTTACTTGATGCTGTTTTATTGTATCAGTGTCAAATGTTTCGCAAAGACCCATGATGGTGTGTGCACCATCATACACCATGTGGAAGTATGGAATACAGGATAAAATACAACAATAGCAAACGATTGAAGTTGTACAAGATGATAGTTTCTTCTGAACGCCAGAATCAACTCCATCTGGATCAACTCACAAGAACCATAGGATGTCTTGAGAAACGGCATAACATTGCGCTATACTTGCTCGCTCAGTTATCCTTCAAAATGCCCACATTAACGTATATGCCCTATGTGATAAAAAAATACACCACATCAACGTATATTTGGATGACATAAAATGGAGATACATTCAACTACTACAATATCAGGTCAACCGCTTTTTCATGAGGAAAGACTGGGTAATTGACAGATCTAATACCTGTTAAGCATAAAATACTACTTGGAGAAGAAACATTCCGATGACACAATATGGAGTTAGATCCAATGACTACAATATCAAAGGCTCTATGCCAACAGAATCCTTTAAACATTGATTCCAACTACGAATCCTCACAAAATATCACAAAATAAGGCGTGGCCTCTCCTGCTAACACAACACACACCTAGAGAAATTCGAGGAAGCGCGCTAATATCGTCCTCGGCCTCTAAACCCACCTCCACGACCGCCGCCACGTCCACCCCTTGGTGGTCCACCTCTTCCCCTTGGGCCACCTCTTCCACGGAATCCACCACCACCACGACCGCCACCTCTTCCACCACCTCTTCCACCGCGTCCTCCACCTCTTCCACCATCATGTCCTTGTCCCCTGCAACCAACATCCCATATCAATATAACTCAAATGGAATCCTATTATCTTCTATTCATCTTTTTTACACCCACCATTGCATTGTCTTTTCACATATTTAAGCCATATTCCTTCTTTAATAAATCCAACTGGCTAACAAGAATCTAAATCAGAAAACGAAACTAGAAAAAAAAATCAGAAAGAAGGTATCCAACTTGATGTATACAGGCCTCCTATATATGCCAAGAAGTGCACACCAAGCCAATTCAATTTTAAAATGATGATTTATCTCTAAGATATTAATATAAAGCTCAAATGGTGTTCAGTTTGACACCAATTGCTGGTGTCATGAACATTCTCACTAATGTTTTTCTATTGAACGTCGTAGAAAATATTAAATTTGCATGCATTAACTAGTTTTTAATAGCTTAAAAAATTTAGTTATGCATCTTCCCAGTTTTTAATGAGAAACCACATATAACATACACATTTCCTATTCATTTCTTTTTTTTTGCAATTGCATGCAAATATTAGGTCATATTGATGTCAAGCATTATCAAAGGATGTGGCCTTCAAGCATACAGGATGTATCGTGTGGCTTTCAGAAACCCTTCTGAATTGTGTTCAACGAAGGAGCATAATTAACCTCCACATAAACCGTATAGGATGAACATATTGGGTCATAAAGCATGTAAGCAATTTTAAGTGAATTCCACAATAACTTGAAAACTATAGTCCAGACATAATCACCCTATATGCACCTTTGAGTGCCGGGCAGACATCAACCATGTTTAAAAATTAAGTCTTCAATTAGATGCAGATACTCATAGTTATTAAGCGTACAATGTGGCTATCAGCCATCATCCTCCGAGTCTTCTGCCTTATGTTCAACTATCGAGCATAATTAACTTCTTGAAAGGAAAACATACAAACCATATATATGTGTACATGTTGGGTCATAATACATGTAACAACTTTTAGTGCATTTCCCGACAGCTTAAACCCGATTGGGCAGCCATAATCGCCCTCTATGCACCAGCTGAGAGCCAAGCAGCCTTCACACTGGTTTAAATATCATGTTTCCGGTTAAGGTGCAGCCATAAAAAGTTACAAAGCA
Source organism: Scilla litardierei (assembly GCA_030789695.1). Taxonomy (NCBI): domain Eukaryota; kingdom Viridiplantae; phylum Streptophyta; class Magnoliopsida; order Asparagales; family Asparagaceae; genus Scilla; species Scilla litardierei. Next base: position 117,338,039 of record CM061134.1, read on the forward strand.
GCAAGCGGTAATAAGTTTATATACTTTTCAAACTTCTATTACAATCTTACATGCATAAGGGCTTGTTTGGATGGTTAAGATGAAATTCCGATGGAATTCATGTTGGATAATAGTCCTGTTTACGGGTGTTTTCTCACCACTGTTCGTTGACCGTCGGCTGCGTGGTCAACGTGATCAAGCGGCCGATTTGGGGGTCCCTTGGGATCCCACGTGTTCTCGGCGTGGGTGGAAGCGGGGTCGGATGCAGACGGGGTCGGGTCCCCGGGTCGCGTCGATCATCTGCCTTCAGGGAGCTGAGGAGAAGCCTCGGCTCGGTGGATCGCGCTCGGCCTCGGCTGGGTCTCACTCGGCCTCGGTCGGATCCGCGTCGAGGGGTAGCCTCGGCGCCTTGCTAGAGGGTCGGTTCTCGAGCAGCCGTCCACCTGACGACTGCTAAGGGGCCGCCCGACGCTGAGGGGTAGCCTCGGCGCCTTGGACAGCTTCTTCCTGGACAGATGAGGAAACTCGTCAGGGAGGCCGGACCTAGGTTCCGGCCAAATCCCCTTCGATGCCTAAGTCTGATCAAGGTCTGAAGGGGTACTCGGCGGGGGAGATCCGGCTTGTAAGGAAGCCGGAACGTCAACCCAGGCGGCGCGAGTTTGGGGGAGGGAGGAATTGAGATGGCGAATGCCTAGGCCGTTGATGGAGTACATCTCTGTTGATTACCTGAGTCTCGATCCTCCTCTCCGTCGTCTTGGCCTTCCCCTTATAGGGTCCCTCGCAATTGCCCCACGTCCCGCCTCCTTTCACGTCCCCACGATCCGCCTCCGCCTCCGCCTCCTCCCACTCGCGCGTAGTGGAGGGGTGGCCCATTAACGGGTCCGTTAATGGCCATTATGGGATCGCGGATTCCGAGTGGCGGTTAATCTGGCCGAATGGGGGCTAGTCGGGTGTCCCCGAGGGTGGAGTGGCTGGGCCTTCAGCCCCGTCTGTGGGCCCTTCCGGGCGGGCCCGTCTTCTCTAGTGGGCGTCCCCTTTGAGGCTGGGCCGTGGGCCGTTGTAATTCGGGCTGGTCCAAATAAGTCGTAACAATTGCCCCCATCGCCCGGGCGGTTCGGCTTCCGTCGATTCGGCTCGGGTGATGTGACACTTACATGATCCGATGGGTGCGTCAGTCGAGGCTCCGCCATTAAATGAATGTCATTATTACTGCTCCGTTTGAACTTCCGTTGGTGCGGTTTTCGAAGCATCGCCGCCGTCTTGATGTCACCACGTGCTCTCCCTTGGCGGTTCAGATCCAACCATCGTCCTCAATATATATGTTCTAATCCCTCGAGCTTCAACTCTTTCGCGCTCATTCATTCTTAATCTCCGTTCTGCCAGCTTCTAAGCTCTTATTAAGGTAATTCTCACTCTTTAACTCGGGCTATGGCCATGCTTAGAATAGGTGATACATGTCCTGGCGGACCGACGCCTGGTCCCGATCGTGCCCATCCCTCGGGGCCCAAATCTCCTTCGCCGCCCTCGGGTGTCCCGGATAAGGGGAAAGGAAAACTTTTTCCGGATCCCGTTGGGGACGATGTGGCCTCGTCTTCCGAGCAATTATGCATCCCTCCGTCGATCCTCCGGTCGTCATCTATGGCCCCTTAGTCACTGGGGAAATACGGGAGAGGTACTTATGTCATCCCGATGACGTCCGGATTTCCTTTGGAGACGAGCGGATCTGCTTCCCGCAGAGTAACGAGGTCGACGTCTACGTCGAGATGTTCCATCTGGGGCTCCGTTTCCCCTCCACCCTTTTATCATTCAATTCACGGGTTCCTTGAAAGTCGCCCTATGCCAGCTGACGCCATCCTCTGTCGAGGTGCTGACCGGGTTCATTATGCTTTGTATCGCTCACGGCCTGGAGCGGTCTCTCCCCCTCCTCTTTCACTTTTACCGGATCCAGACGGTTGGCCTCGGATCTTGGCTGCAACTCAGAGCCCGTGCGGGGGGTGTGCCTGCTCGGTCTGCCCCATTGGTCGGGGAACTGGGACTCTAGCTTTGTTTTCGTTGTCTTTCTCCGGGTCTCGGTGATCTTGACAGGTTGGGGGAGTTCGCAACAAACCGACAGGGTGGTAACCTTATCCGAGGCCGAGCGGGCCGCGGTCCGCCTCCTGTCGTCACTTTCCCTTGAAGAGAGGTCGGTCTGGCCTTTGCTGGACGACCTGCTTCTTAAGTGCACTGTGTGGTCCCCCGGTAGGTTCTCCCTTCCTTCCGTTTAACCTCTGGCTCACCCTGATTTCGCTTCCTCTCGTAGGGATGGCTGGTCGCGAATTCACCCACGATGTTGACGAGCTTATTCGGCTGGGATCTCGCCGGGGCCGTGGGAGTTCTTCCGGACGGGCGCCTCGCCGCTCTGTAGATGAAGAGTTGCGCCGATCCGAGCCTCCTTCGGGGAGGATTGAGGCCAAGTCTCCCCCACGGGTCGCATCGGGTCCCCCCGAAGGAGAGGTCACTGGGATCGACCCCCTCCTTGTTGAGGGTTCCGGATCGGCTCCTCGGCCGTCCGCGGGCGGGAGTCGCAAGCGCTCTCCCCCAGTTACCGCTGGTCCCAACGGGAAGAAGTCGCGGAAGAATGGCGGGCGCGCCGCTTCTCCGGCTCCCTCCGTCGCGCCGACGGATCCCGGCAAGGCAATCGTGCTGACCGTTGCGGCCGACCCTGCCGCCCACGCCATTGTCTCTCCCTCGGCTACCCCTTCGGTCTTGGGGGCTGGCTGCGTCGGGTCGAGCGCCTTAGCGGGCCCCGCTGATCCTCCTGGGGACTCGGTGCCCTTTGATATGGCCTTGGCGAGTCGGCCGGCGGCGGATTCCGTCCTTCCGGGGGACCGTTCACTCTTGGAGATGTCCCCCGTGGACATATTGTCGGACTCCCTGGTCTGTCATCTCCAACAGGTTCGAATTCCTACCTATTTCGGACAGTTGCCATGCCCTTCGACCTTCCTTAGTATAACCCACCTCTCTTTTGTTTGCAGGCCACCACGATGGCTGTTGAGGCGCAACGCCGGGCGACCCGATTGAGAAATCTCGAGGATTCCTTAAATCGGGAGCGCGCACGGGTTGGGGAGGCTGAGGTAGCCCTTCAAGGTGCCCGCATGGAAGCTCGACAGCTACGCCGTCGTGCCGACGAGCTCGAGTCTCAGGTGCATGATCTCAAAAGAGATCTTGTCGATGCCCATGACTTGGGCCGAGAAGCGGAAGAAAAGTTTCGGCGGGAGAGGGAGGATCTCTGGGGCCAACTCACCGAGCTGCGTCGGAGGCTCTGTTTCGCTGAGGAGGCTGAGAAGGGCGTCGACACAGTCATAAGGCCGAAAATTGCGTCGGTCCTGAGGGAGGTCTTCGGGACCTATGAGGACCTCCTCGCCCCTCGCATAGTGGAGGTCGTCAGGGAGTCATTCCGGCAGTTCGCGGAGCTCGCCCGGGAGCTGATCCCCCCTCCACTGGGACACACTGATCCCCTCTGCTCGGAGCAAGGCGAGGCCCCGGATGACGCTATCTCTCGCGCTCCGGACCCCTGAAGAGCCCTTGTACCCTGTCCCCCCTTTTCTTTTCTTGGGTGACAAATTTTGTTGTCAACAACAGTGCTTGAGAGGATGTTGCTGAGTGATATGTAACCCATACCATTAATGAAAACGATTTCTTCTAGTCAGTTTTTCTTGCGCCACTGGTCTCTTCTTCGGGGGTTCTCCCCCTTGAAATAACCTTCAATGTTCCTAGACCAGACGGGCGTCGCCCATTTTTTCCACCCGATCATCGTACGTCGCCCTCGTCTAGGGGTGTTGTCCCGGGCTCGTCTGGCTTGGGATGTCGTTCTTCCCTCCGATTCTGTCTGTCGGGGTGATTGTCCTCAGCCTGGCGAGCGGGTGGGTCACTCGGTCCGCGAGGGAGGTCATCCCTCGGCTTGTGGCCGGCCGTCATGCTCGTCGGCTGGGGGAGTTGCCCCCAGCCTTACGAGCGGGCGCTTCGTTCGGTCCGCGGGGGAGTATCCTCCGGCTTATGTCCGGCCGTCGTGTCAGTCGGCTGGGGGAGTTGACCCCTACCTTACGAGCGGGCGGTTCGCTCGGTCCGCGGGGGTGAGTACCCCTCGACTTATGACCGACCGTCGTGCCCGTCTGCTGGGGGAGTTGCCCCAGCCTTACGAGCGGGCGGTTCGCTCGGTCCGCGGGGGTGAGTACCCCTCGGCTTATGACTGGCCGTCGTGCCCGTTGGCTGGAGGAGTTGCCCCCAGCCTTACGAGCGGACGGCTCGCTCGGTCCGCGGGGGTGAGTACCCCTGGCTGGGGGAGTTGCCCCCAGCCTTACGAGCAGGCGGCTCGCTCGGTCCGCGGGGGTGAGTACCCCTCGGCTTATGACCGGCCGTCGTGCTCGTTGGTTGGGGGAGTTGCCCCAGCCTTACAAGCGAGCGGCTCGCTCGGTCCGTGGGGGTGAATACCCCTCGGCTTATGACCGGCCGTCGTGCCTGTCTGCTGAGGGAGTTGCCACCAGCCTTACGAGCGGGCGGCTCGCTCGGTCCGCGGGGGTGAGTACCCCTCGGCTTATGACCAGCTCGGCTGGCCTATTCTCTGGGGAACGGCTTTTCCTCCCCACTCAATGGTCAATCGTGGTTGCCTTGATTGAGTCCTCCTATGCGTCCTGAATCGTCTGCTCAAAACAAGTGATTGAATCTGCGCTGACTGAGTACGCCTTCATTTCCATGAGACAGTACATTTGGAGGAATGAAAAAGAAAAAGGCGACAAAAGACAGGGGAGGTTCTGACAGGATAACCCTCCCCCGGCAAAGCGGCGGCTGTTTACTCTATCCCCTCACTCGATGATACGTGTAACCGTCTGGACCGCGTTCACCCTTTTTCCCTTGTCCTGCTGTTTGGACGTTCCTTCTTCCGAGGCGGGGTCGTTGGCGAAGTTCTTCAGGTGCCCCGGCTCACAAGCTTCTCGATGTCTTTCTTCAGATGCCAACAGTCGTCGGTATCGTGGCTGTTGTCTTTGTGGTACTTGCAGTACTTCTCTTCATCCCTCCCGCCTTTCTTCATCCTTGGGGGAGGTCGGTTCATATGTCCCTCCTTCTGGGCTTGCGCTATGACCATGTCCGGGACGGCGGTCACCGAGGCGTGCCGGGGCTCTTCCCTCCGTGGTCTTCCTTTGGCCCTCTTCTCTTGTCGATGCTCCTCCGCGCCGTGCCGCTCGTTCTCATCGCGCTTGGTTCCTCGCCTGGTCTTACCCTCATCGACGGCCAGGGCCTCTTCTGTCAGCATGAAGCGTTCTGCTCGGGCCATAATTCCGACGAGGTCCTTCGGATGGTCGCTGTGTAGCGATTTCTTCAAGCCCCTATGTCGCAGACCTTTCTTCAGGGCCGCCTTCACAACCAGCTCGGGGCAGCTATACACGCTCAATCGCTCCACATTGAAGCGACGCATGAAGTGTCTCAGAGATTCGGCCGGTCCCTGTACCACATTGAACAAGTGTTCCGAATCAGGTCTTACCTGCCGCCCGGCCATAAATTGCTTGCAAAACAAGTGGGTAAGCTCCTCGAAGCTGTCTATCGACCGACCGGGCAGGCTGAAGTACCAGGTCCGCGCGGCCCCCCGTAGGGTGGAGTAGAAGCCCCTGCAGAGCAGGGTGTCATCGGCCCCCTGGAACGCCATGACCCACTCGTAGTCCATCACATGATCCGCGAGGTCGCTGATGCCGTTGTATTTCTCCAGTGTCGATACCTTGAAGTTCGAGGGTATCCGCGCCTCGGTTATCCTCCGAGTCAGAGGGCATCGTTCTCCGCTGATGCACCCGGGTCGCTCCCCTTCGCCCGCCTCCTTGCCGTTCGGCTGCAACGGGGGGCCGATGGAAGCTTGACCTCCTCTTGGGCCTTCGCCATCTTGGGTGCCGGACTCGATCGACGCGAACACTCCTTCCGGCTCTTTTGGTGGTGCGTCCTTGCTCGTTGGATGCCTCCACTCTGGTAAGACCGGACGCTCGCTGACCGGCGATCATCCCGCCTACGTTTGGACGATCCCGGGCGTGAGGACGAGGCCGTTCTCGAGACGCCGTCCGTCCACTCCGAGTCCCTCCCATTTCCTTCTCTGAATGAGGTGGGAGTGGGAGACCGTGCCGGGGAAAAACCGGGCATGGTGAACCTCCGCTCCATGTTGTGTACTCCTTTTCCTTGGTCGGCAACCACGGCAGAGCGAAGAGGTCGGCGATCCTCTTCCTGGCGGTAGGCCTGTCCCTCCCCACCCTCAGGGGTGCTGCCGACGAGCTGTTGAATCGTCGCGACTAAAGTTCGGATGTTGGTGTTGGTCTCCTGTGCGTAGGCTCGGAGTTGCCCCTGCGTGGCCAGCCGGACGTCGTCGGTCTCTCCGGCGGCGCGACCGTTCGGGTTCTCGGCGGGGGCGTGGTATGCGCCCTCCTCCGGGATGGGTGGCATGCGCCCCAGGCCGTTGCCGATGGGTTCCATCTTGGTGGTTTGACGTGGGTGTTAGTTCATTCCCACAGACGGCGTCAGATGTTTATGGGTGTTTCTCACCACTGTTCGTTGACCGTCGGCTGCGTGGTCAACGTGATCAAGGGGCCGATTTGGGGGTCCCTTGGGATCGCCGAGCCCGCGTGTTCTCGACGTGGGTGGAAGCGAGGTCGGGTGCAGACGAGGTCGGGTCCCCGGGTCGCGTCGATCCTCTGCCTTCAGGGAGCTGAGGAGAAGCCTCGGCTCGGTGGATCGCGCTCGGCCTCGGCTGGGTCTCACTCGGCCTCGGTCGGATCCGCGTCGAGGGGTAGCCTCGACGCCTTGCTAGAGGGGTCGGTTCTCGAGCAGCCGTCCACCTGACAACTGCTAAGGGGGTGGCCATCCGACGCTGAGGGGTAGCCTCGGCGCCTCGGACAGCTTCTTCCTGGGCAGATGAGGAAACTCGTCAGGGAGGCCGGACCTAGGTTCTGACCAAATCCCCTCCGATGCCTAAGTCTGATCAAGGTCTGAAGGGGTACTCGGTGGGGAGATCCGGCTTTGTAAGGAAGCCGAAACGTCAACCCAGGCGGCGCGAGTTTGGGGGAGGGATGAATTGAGATGGCGAATGCCTAGGTCGTTGATGGAGTACCTCTCTGTTGATTACCTGAGTCTCGATCCTTCTCTCCATCGTCTTGGCCTTCCCCTTATAGGGTCCCTCGCGATTGCACCACGTCCCGCCTCCGCCTCCTCCCACTCGCGCGTAGTGGAGGGGTGGCCCATTAACAGGTCTGTTAATGGCCATTATGGGATCGCGGATTCCGAGGGGCGGTTAATCTGGCCGAATGGGGGCTAGTCGGGTGTCCCCAAGGGTGGAGTGGCTGTGCCTTCAGCCCCGTCCGTGGGCCCTTTCGGGCGGGCCCGTCTTCTCTAGTGGGCGTCCCCTTTGAGGCTGGGCCGTGGGCCGTTGTAATTCGGGCTGGTCCAAATTAGTCGTAACAAGTCCATTGGAACACAACTATATTACAAAGCATGAAAATCATTTGGATTGCAAACCAAAAACTTTGTTTGGATATCATAATAATTTTATTATGTTGTCATTAATTTTTGTCAAAAAAAATCGGTTCATGGCCATATGCAATTCTTTGGATTAAAAAATTAGGTTAAGTCCAAAGGATTGTCCTACTTTTTGGATCATAGCCCTTTGAATTGGTTGTCCAAAAATGACAATCAAACATTTCAATCCTTTGGATTGCCCCCATCTATAAGAAAAATGACATTTAGGATTATAATCCATTGGATTAGGTCTATCCAAACCGCCCTAAGTCTGCTTACATGCTTGAGGATATTGATGATCAAATAAAATAAAAGAATAATTGGTATCATATGATATATGAGGCTAAGCCTCATATGCGACTTCCAAAACTCCACCATCCGCTATTTTTTCGGTGGATCGAAACCGTTCATATGCATATTCTAAAACTTTAAAACACCGAAATATCAGGTGAATCCAAGGGAGTTTGTATGTTCATCCACCCGTCGTAAAAGTTCTATTCTTGCAAAACCTGCAAACCCGTTAAATTAGAACTTTTACGACATGTGGATGAAGATGCAAAATCCCTTGGGTTCATCCAATATTCCAATATTCGATGTTTTTGAGTTTTAAAATATGTAGATCAAAATGAATGGTTCTCATCCTCCAAAAAATTAGCTAAGGATGGAGTTTTGGAGGCATATATAAGGCTAATGAGGCTTAGCCTCATATGTCATATGATACCCATTATTCTCAAAATATAAACGGTTATTTGCAAAATATGCAAACATGAATTGAAGGCTGAAAAGTGCTTCAAGAAATCAAGGCACAAAAAGAAAGAAAAGTATAATGTTGTTGATTAAGTGTCCATGATTTATCCCTTTGTCAAAGAGCTTGTTTTTACAAATAATAAAGCTGGTCCTAGAGCACATATTCAACTTGAGAAGACTCCAATTATCAGATGTACTGCATCAGTCCCATGAAGAAATCAGAATTGGGGGCCAATTTTACCGAAGGAAATTTTGGAAAGGATATGCATGCATTAAAATGATAATCAGGCAATTCTAGTCTTCTGGTTAAGCAGTTTTTTGAGAGATCACTGTTAAGCGGTTAAAGCAACCAAAAACTAATTATCTAAATACACTAAGTGCAAAGCCAGCTGTGGATTAGAGACAGAGATGAGAATGACGTACTATAAGGGACAAACTGACACAACTCAATCTTAAATGAGGAGAAACCAAAAGAAAATAAGAAAATAGAAATAAATGTGTGTGCGTTTTTCCTTTTTCTTGTGTGATTTTTTTTTGGGTGGGGGAGGCAAATTTCGGTAATAAGCAACCAGATTAACAATTGGCAGTTTGCTGATTAACTGTACAGGTCCATTCGAGGTGGGAAAAATACTAATGAAAAAAACGATAGAAGTTACTAAACAGGTGCATCAGCAATAACCTTTAGTCAACATATGAACTTACCTTGAAAGTTCAGAGATCAAGTGTAAAGACATCATATGCACCACAAGCTTGAAAAATATGGTAGAGTAAGGAGATTTTTATCGATAATAGAAGAAACAAGGACTAAATTCAGAAGCATTGGGGACTAAAATAACATGAAAATATTAAAATGGTTAAAAAGTGCTTTGTATTAGGCTTGTAAATCCATAAAACAGCTGAGGTCAATTGTGATTTCCATGAAATTAAGGTACGATAGATACTTGAATAAGTTCATAATTCAGATATATGTTACCTGTCAAAAATCAATAAAACAGCTGAGGTCAATTGTATTTTCCATAAAATTAAGGTATGATGAATATTTGAACAGGTTCATAATTCAGACATATGTTCCAAATATGAACGGTCAAAAAGTTGGACGAAAGGACATTGTAGGTATATTTTCAGATATAGTCAATAGTAAGCAAAACAAACTACTAATAAATATCCTAACAAACGGTATGGAAGTGTGAAAATAGTCCTTCATCACACTTACTTCCACATCGCCACGAAAAAATAATAGAAGAGATTAGGGTGAGATCTGTTAGCTTAGAAAACAAATAAGAAAAACAAGGGACCTTTTTACAGAAAATTGAGACAAGTTAGAACTTAAAAGATGGTGAATAGTGTCAGAAAAGTAAAACAAAGCCGTAAGGTGGACATCCTTCAAAATCAGTAGACTTACTAGAAACTTCCTCATGAAGGGAAAGGAGAAGACGATATAGAAGGAGCTAAAAAGTGAAGCATAAAAGGAAAGAAATCAAGGAAAAATAGAAAATCATATAGAAACATAAAAGACTATGGAAACAGAACAGATCAGTGAATAATGAAGATTGGATCTTCATCATGTACCTGATCGGTATTTGTCTGCCCATATCATCTGCAACCATATATGCATGAAGATTAACCGTGATATGACTAACACAAAACACCATAATTTACTGGAGATTTTTTTAACATATGTATACCCTATGTGGTTCGTACTCCAAGTGACTACTATATCACGAATCATAGACTCTGCAACTTTGATGAAGAATTACCAGACTTGGACATAACAACAACATTCCAAAATTTCCCTACACTGGAATGTTAATTAATCTGGATAGCCTTTCATAAGTCCCTCATAACGGATGCTGAAATAGATGTGATGTTGGCTTCTGCTGAAATGAGTAAGAATGAACTTGAAAAGAAACAAACACTGAATTTGTACTATATGTAATGTTGGCAATTTAGAGCTAAAATAAGTTCAAAGTAGGAAATTTCAGTGACATATTTGACAAAAATAATAAGGGAATAGGAGATCAATGTCTAAATGATACTAGTGATCTATTCTTCAACTACACCACTAACCTTATGCATAATTACTATTACAGGAAGCAAAGAAATCAGCTACCAGTGAAGAGACAGGCTCAAAAATTTTACACATTACAATTTACAAGTTCGGTACTTTTGCCAAATAATATATATAATTCATGATAATATGGATATTTAGTTGAAGTCTCTTAGATGTCTGGATTGAGTTGGGTCTTTTTTAAGTATCAACTTTCAACCGAAATGAAACATGAAAAGAAAATGTAGAATTATTTCCTGCGCTTGGTAAATGTTCACTCAATAGTAACCACTAGAATTCCCATGAAATCCTTAAAATTTAGTAAATGTTTGTTATTGATAGGGTTAAATGAATATCAAGCCCAACACACAGCAACTAAATTGAGGGCGATTCAGCACATACGCATAGTCATGTCTCATCTTTTATTTTCATTTTATGATGAGTCTGATTAAATCAATTGAACTATGGTAACTTCCTGCTTATATCTTCATTCAAGTTCTTATGTAATCTAGTTCTCTAATTTGTAAATTTAAATTACTGCACTCTTGGTTACGTCAAGCAGTTAATAAATCTGTAGTAATCAGGAACATTTTTTATTTCAGAACCATGAAATAAATTTAAGGTCAAATTAAAGAAGGCAGATAAATTCACTTTGTTTACATCAACGCATAGGATTTCACCAATTTCATTCGATTTTGCTGGTTTCATTCCGGTTTCGCTGAGTTCCAATCCGGAACTGCCATATGGTTTTGGTTAAGCAAGTTTCAGACAAAATGTTGTTTACACCATCCATGTTTTGGCAATGTTTGTTTGCACGCAACATGCCAAAACAGAGAAAATCACTAAAATAAGTGGGGGTATGAAAATTCTAGTGTCATTAGTCATAATAATATCATCTCCCTCAAATTTCTATCCATACTTCCCTATATCACTATATGATATCCATAAACCTTAAAATATCATAATCTGACATGTATTTTTAATATAACTTGAAATATGGTCTAAGTTTAGCTTAAGTAGTAAAATTGACAACTTTCGTATCAGCTTGGATTTATATTTGTGTTAGCCAGTCGAATACTATATGTCAAGTTCTACTTAGGCATTACATGTGCAAACAACTCAAGATGGCAATATGTCTAGAGTTTGTGGGCACTTTAGACCATGTATGCTTACACACCATAGCCAAAACTGAAACAGCAAATGAAACTTTTGAAGCTAACAAACCCTAGCAAAACATTTGATCCAAAAGGTCCAAATCCAAATCCAAAACCAAGTTCTCAAACCTTAGTTAAAATATAGCAGCAAGTAATCTCAAATTCATCGTGAGTGCTATTTTAGTGAGAAAAGAAGCAAAAGAAAGCTAATAACCAACAAGTTGAGCATTCAAAGGAAATAAATTCTAACTTGACATAAGAAAACACTCCAGGCATACATCATCATCATCATCATCATCATCATTCACCTCATTATTTTAACTTATAAATCATCTCCTGTGTTTTACAAAGCGCAAATGTGGCGAAGAGGAAATGTAACTTTCAGTTCATTTTGTGAAGTGTATCAACTGATGTACGCCTATATGAATATATTTTTCATTAAAAGGGTCAACCAAAATGGTAGATGTAAAACTGAAGACAACTAGATATAAATGACAGACAAGTCATTGAGGGACAAGATAAATCACTAAAGGATGGATGCTAAAATTGAACTGGGGAAACAAATAACATGAGGCACATCATAAATTGCTAAGGCCTAGTTTGGCAACACAATTTCTGAAACCAAGGGTTCATTTAAGTTAAAATGAAATGAAGTTTGCACTCATGTAAAGCTCAGTTTGTGAAACTCCAATCAAATTGGATTTTCATATACTTCATTTTCTTAAGGTTTAAGGGCTCCAACCCTCAGTTTTAGAAACTATAATCGAGCAAAAGTTCCTTACATCTCAGTTTGAATCCCAAAATACACCAACCCCAGTTTGACAAACTATATTTTGTTGACAAACTAAGCCTAAAGGATGGAGGCTGAAATAGAAGAAAGCTGAATATAAATAATAGAGAAGACACTAAAGAGCACTAAAATGCAAACATCCAAAAAATGAAGTAATTTCAGTAATGCATATGAAAACTCCCCATAAAAAGGGATAAGAAGACAAAGGGGCATACTTTGGCTGTGGGAGAAATCTGGCTAGGGGCAAAAGCTTCGCAGGGTCAATATAAAACTTATCTCCCTCAGCATACGAAGTTGCAATGATACCTTCCATCATCTTGATTGAAAAATACTGAAATCACAAACAAAGAAAAAAATTAAATGGAATTTTATTTAAATTGCTATTGCAGCTAAATTACTAAAGCTATTGAAATTAACTAGTGGAGCAGGTAAACAGAGAATATTTTATTGAAAGATGTAGATGGCCCTTTTCACTTCAATATGTTGCATTAACAGATAACTGGAATGTATTAAACTTCAACTGGTACAGAATAAAAATGTAAAGATATATTAAGTGGTAAAAGTGAATAAGGAAAATTCACATAGTCAAACAAACTCTCTCTCTCTACACAATTGTTAGGTAAACAACTAAAATTTATGGAGGCACTTATGAACAGAAAACACACCCAGATAAACATAAACAACCAAAAGGAAGAACAGTAAAACCAAACTAATACTTCTTATGAAAGTGTTAATAATTTAGTGTGTGAATCAACAGGAGAAATAATTGGTCAGTGAAATGAGTAAAGAAGGATCTCACAATCAACTCTCACCTGCATTTCAAAATTTTATTGTTAAATAAATAGTGATAGTATACCTATAAATCCAAATTACTAATTTCAGTGATCAAATATGTATCAAATATATGACACACTATTCTTGCTCAAATTCTCAGCTTCAAATGAATCAAAAAAAAATCTCAGCTTCAGCTTAAGTACATAAAAAATGACAAGTTTGCAGATAATTTCTAGCGGAAACACAAAATAATAAGAGAAATATCAGACAACTTACCTCATGGTTCCCTAAGCAAACTGCAACAGCAAACCCCAAAACAAAAAAAGTGCTTTTTTCCTTAGAAAATCTAAAGAAAAACTAAGATGACCAGAAAGCTCACCGATTCATTAATAGGCCCAAAGATCTCATCAACCTTCCCAATCTGAGTTTTGTTCTGCAAATAAATCGGGGCGTTGAAGTACGGAATCTTCTCATTCGTCAATTTCGTCACAGCGTCCCCCTCGCAAGCATGAAGGAACGAAGCCACCTCTAAAAGAAATGGATGAACAAAAAAAAAGGTTAGTGTTTGAATCGAATAAACAAATTATTAGGGTTTCAAGAGATCGACCTACGACTTCCGATGGCGGGCCCTCGTCCCTGAATCCACCGCGTCCGCCACCGCGTCCGCCACCGAAGCGGCCACCACCTCGGTCTCCGCGGCCGCCTCCGCGGCCCCTAAATCCGCCGCCGCCTCTTGGAGGACGCATGGTAAGGTTGATGGGGAAGGAGAGAAACCCTAACCCTAGAACTGAACGTTTGAGGTTTGACGGCGGATCAGGGTTTAGGGTTTTAAAGAGGCACAGCACGAAGACGAAATGTGAGAATGGACAGTGGGACCCAATTACAATAAAGTTTCCAAAGTTTTTGACATATCCCCCTATATTATTACCAATTGCATTGACATGTTTCATTGAAAATCATTTATTGTTTTGTAATTTTTTTGCCTTTTCTTCTCGGCGTCATATTTGCATGTACCTCCCTTGCTTGCCAAAATTTGCTTCCAGAAAGCCTCAATATAACCCGGTCAATCCTTTGAGAGAGTTTTTTTTATTGGAAAGGCGAGTGGAAGGGGTTTGGGAGCACATAATCCTAAATCTATATTACATTTTACGGTTATGAATTGGATCCATTTAGCCTATTGGGTATCCACCCACATGAGTAACCATTATGAATATTATATAAAGAGGCTATGGGTTTCCTAGCCTCAACCTTCTCCAAACATGTTTCTCGTTCACAACACGTTATCAGCACGATCACGCTCGTTGGAAAAGGCGGCGACGCGCTATTTGGAGCTTGAGATTCCGCCAGCAATGGCGGAATCTGAGAAGAAATTTTATTAACTAGAAGAGAAAATTTACAAGACAAAGGAAAAACAAAGGCAAATGAGAAATTGCTTCAGATATTCGATAACCCAATCCTACAATCGCTCAAATTTATACCCCTCCGACTTCTAACAGAATTCTAACAAACTCCGGCGAGGACGAGACGAGCAGCGACGAGCTGGACATCCGAGGTGTCGAAGCGAGAATTTAGGAAGAGAGGCGTTCAGGCCGTTAGGATTTCTAACATCCCGACACCTGTAATCAACGGCTCCCATTGAATTAACCCCCAACGGTCGATAATGGATGAACGGCTACGATTAAATCTCGTCGAAGCGGTATTTGCCTTCTCTAAGCTCATCCAACGGCTACGGTGCTTCTTCCCACTTCTCATCCAACGGTTCCGCAGTCCTACAGCTCCCGCCTTCTCCCAACTTGGTCAATAACCCATGGGTGCTAACAATCCCTCCCCCATTACGAGACCTTGCCTCAAGGTCGAAATGGGGAAATCTTTTGATCACGTCCCAATACGACTCCCATGTCGCCTCTTCCATGGTCCGCTGCTTCCACTTGATTAGGACTTGGGAGACAAAGTCTCTCCGGGTCTTAACAGTTCGCCTGTCCACAATGGACTCAGGCTCATCCACAATCTCCTCAACGTAGCAGGGCTGATTGTTCTGCAGCACCACGCGAGCCCCAATCTTCTTCTTCAATTGAGAAACATGGAATACGGAGTGAATTTGAGCATCTTCTGGCAACTTCAAGCGATAGGCGACCTCCCCTACCTTTCCCAAGATCTGATAAGGCCCATAATATTTGGGAGAGAGCTTGTGTGTCTTCCGCATAGCTACACTGATCTGACGGTAGGGCTGCAACTTCAGATAAACCCAATCACCCACTTGAAAGACACGCTCCGTACGATGTTTGTCAGCATTCCGCCGCATCCTCTCACGGGCCTTCTCCAAGTTGTCCCTCAAAAGTTGCAGGGCAACCTCCCTTGAGAACAGGACGTCATCCACAGCTGCCACCCTTGAAGTATGCGGAATGTAGGAGAGGAGAGTAGGAGGAGCTCGCCCGTAGAGAGCTTCAAAAGGTGTCATTTGAGTCGAACTTCTCCAAGTTGTGTTATACCAAAACTCAGCCAACGGCAACCAATTAACCCATTCCTTTGGCTTATGACCGCAAAAGCACCGGAGGTAGCATTCCAGACTGCGATTAGTGACCTCCGTTTGTCCGTCACTCTGAGGGTGGTAGGCAGTGTTATGGGCCAATTGAGTTCCTTGCAGCTTGAAGAGTTCTTCCCAAAACTGGCTGGTAAAGATAGCATCACGATCACTGATGATGGTAGCCGGAACTCCGTGATGCTTGAAAACCCCCTCAAAGAATACCTGGGCTACTGTTTTAGCAGAAAAAGGATGTTTAAGAGAGAAAAAATGAGAATATTTAGTCAGCCTATCTACCACAACATAGATTACGCTGAATCCTTGACAAAGAGGAAGCCCAAGGATGAAATCCATGGAGATGCTCTCCCAAACTTGTGTGGGTACCGGCAATGGCTGTAGAAGACCAGGATACGCAACATTCTCAGCTTTATTCCTCTGGCACACTTCACATTCTCTCACAAATTGTCTAATATCTGCCTTCATTACAACCCAGTGGACTGATCTCCTCATCCTGTGAAGAGTTATAACGGCATCTGAATGGCCCCCCAAAGCTGAACTATGGAACTCTTGGAGGAGAACTTGATGTATCTCCTTTGCTCCGGGACTAATCAATATCCTGCCTTTGTAATATAAAACCCCATCCACCTTAGAATATTTAGTAGCTCCTGATTGAGGTTGCTTCATTTTTTCACTTATCTGCTGATAATAGGGGTCTTCAGTCATCAGCTGCTTGATGTCCTTCAACCACTCACACTGAGGTTGAGAAATATGGAAATTAGAATAGTAATCCTCAGAAGTATCTTCACTGTTATCCACTTCTCTAGACAAACTATCCGCAGCCCTATTAGTTTTCCCAGGCTTGTATTCCACCCTGTAATTGAAGCTTTGTAATTTCATTAGCCACTTCCCTTGCATTCCTTGTTGTAATTTCTGCTCCAATAAATGTCTTAAGCTTTGATGATCTGTACGGATTGTAAATCCTTTCCCCATGAGATACTGCCCCCATTTAGTAACTGAAACTATGATAGCCAATAGCTCTTTCTCATAAGTGGAGAGTAGCAAGTTCCTTCCAGTCAGCTTGGTACTCATATAGGCAATGGGTCTATTTTTTTGCATCAACACAGCCCCAATCCCTCTCCCGGATGCATCACATTCCAAGACAAACTCCTCTTCAAAGTCAGGCATTGCTAACACAGGAGCTGTGGTGAGGGTGTCACGCCCCGCTTCCCAAAAATGTGGAGGCGAGACGTGAGAAGGTCCGCTCAGACTTGAAGCTGAAAAGCCGCAAGTCCGATAAGCGTCAAATAGAACTACAAATGGCAGGTCCTTGCAAGTGCGAACAGAACAACAATAATAATAAAGAGAGAGATAGATAAGATTATCTCAGAACGTCCAAAAATAAATCCACACATCCCAGAAAAGCCACCAGGCTAAAAGAAGAATAAAAAAGGAAAGTACAAGAGACTGAAAAGAGGCCTAAGGCATGGCCAACATAATACATAACATCAACAAGAAAAGAGAGGTGCTACGCACCGACAGCCTAACAACGACTAAGCAGAAAACAACAACAGCTAGAGGGAGCTCTAGGACTGGTCTCCTATCTCCTCGAACTCAACACCTGTAACCTGCTCGTCCTCAACGACCAACTCTGGCTCACAATCTAACATGTGACACCCAAAAGAGAAAAGGGGCACATGTCAGCAAGTCGAAAGACTTGTGCAAAGAAACTGAAAGTGAACTAGCAACCTAGCAGTTATAATAAGATGCAATAACATGGCATTTAAGTATGATGCGACAGTTTTAAAGGTAGGGAAGCCAATCACTCACGATGTAGCAAAAGCGACCAATCACTATTCACGAATCACTATTATCACTGTTATCACTGTTTGTCGCGTACAAGTAAACACGTCAAGTCAAGTACAAGTACAAGGGATCACTCAGCAAGTGCCCTATTGCCCGCAGGCTGTGTAATCAAGTCAAGTACAAGGGATCACTCAGCGAGTGCCCTATTGCCCGCAGGCTGTGTTGAGCTCGTCTTCTGGAACACGAGCCAGAAAGTGTATTTAACAAGTATGGCGTAGGGGTGCACCTAGCCGGAACAAGTAGCACTAGTATGTAGCGATGCTACGCAATAACGATGAGTATTCAAGTATGCAATGACATGAGCAGATATTCGCGTACCGTTTATTGAAATTAGACATGACAGGCAAAATGCAATGGCATGAACAATATTCGCGTACCGTTTATTGAAATTAAACATGGCAGTTAAAGATGCATGGATGACATGAACAGTTAATACGCGTACCATTTATTTGAAATTAAACGTGACATACAAGCATGATGAGGGTGACGGACCAAGCTTCGTTGTCAAGCTAGGTCAATGGCGTCTAGACAGCTATCCTTTCACCGTCTAGTCTCTTTTACGCTAAAGCAAGGTAATGGCCTAAGACATGGCCCAAATCAAGAGATGCAAGTTTCACTTGCCTGAAATACGTGCCGGTATCACAATACTCAATGTCCAATCACAGATTCACAAATTCCAGAGCTCCCACGCTCGGTCCAACAATCAGCCTACAGTCCCGTATTATTAAGTTGGATTAGTGAGTTACAAAGCAGTAGAAACACGGTTTTTATCTTGATTAGCATGCAAAATTGGTGGGGGTTCCTACGGTTCAGAATTATACCCTTACACGACGCGAGAGCTACACTGGCGTCGGGTAGCGACGCCAGGGGTTGGATTAACCGAGCGTGCGTCGCTCCGCTACACAGTAGCGATCAGCATCAACGGCGGACGACGATCGGCCGGGTAGCGGCACGATCCCGTTCAGTAAGGCGGGGGAGACAGTTGTACGACGTTCCATGGTGTCGGAAAGACACGGATAGCGGGCAGTGGGTACCACGGCCTGCGGTCAAGCGGTGCATGGCAATGGCACGGGGAGAGGGGCTGATATATGACGCTTGGCAGCTTGTAGGGTTACGGCAAGTCCGTGTGAAGGCGAGGAGGAGCCGTGGGTGGCGCGGCCTAGGGCTGTGCAAGTGGCAGCAAAAGAGGGAGATCGGCCATTAAGCGCGGAGAGGAGATTGATGGCCGGATCCGGGTTCATCGGAGCAAGGAGGTCAGGGTGGAGCTTGGCCGGAGCTGGGTGGAGACCGGGGGTCGTGTGGGTGGCCGAGATGAGGCAGGGCACCGGAGTCGAGGGTTTCGCGGCCTGTGCCAGTGTGGAGGAGGAGATGCCGACCTCGCGTGGAGTTGTTCAGGCTGTAAGGGTGTTTCTCCGGTGGAGGGGATGGTCGGAGGGAGATCCGACGATGGGCGGTCGTCTAGGGGGTTCGCAGATCGGCAAGAGGGGGAGGAGAGGGTTCGCAGACGACTGCTGTCGCGCTGCCTGGCGGTGCCGGAGGCCGCCGGAGGGGAGAGCAATGGTCGGAGGGATGGGGGTCTGTCGTGCGGCCTGCGGCGCCTGGGAACGCCGGCGAACGTCGGAGAGGGTCGACGGGAAGTCTGGCGAGGGGTAGGCCGCCGTGCGAGGGTTAGTCGATGGGAAAACTAGGGTGGCTGCGCAGGGGAAGAGGTGAGCGTGTGAGGAGATGTTTACGGCGCTTGGAAAAATGTTGGCGGCGGTTTCTCCCGATGCTGTGGAGCTTGTTAACCTAGGTTGTATTATAAGGAGATGGGGATGTTGTGTCACGTGGGTAGGGCCATCTTAGGTTACGGTTTATGTTATTTTATTTATTATAGGATTGCAAAGCCCAAAATAAGAGTGTGGTTCTAAATGAGTTGGGCCAAGATTTAAAATGTGGGCTAGGTTATCTTTAGGAGATATATTATTGTTAACTAATTATTAGGGGATAAAGAACTATGTGATACTTAGGGTTAAACAACTAATAGGTTGGCGAGATAGTGAAAGTAGATCAAACGAAGTCCAAAAATCGTAAGATAAATACTGGGCTGACCGGGACGACGAGAGAAAGAAGACAGAGAAGACGGATCACAATTTCGACGTCGGACGACGAAACTAAAATTAGAAACGTCTCCCGTCAAAAGTGAAAATCGCCACGTCTCATCGAGTAAGATTAAATTGTGGGAAAACGACTCGAGAAGCGTCGTTCCAAATTAGTGCCACTATTTAATACTCTCAGAGACGTTCACAACGGCATATCACAACAAAGTATTCACAAACAAGGGAAGTCTAAAATAACCACGTGCACGGCCAAAAGCACGTGCACGAACAACGCACAACGAAAAGTGGTCGTTACAGAGGGCATCCTTGAGCTTCTCAAAAGCCCCTTGGGCCTCATGACCCCTGTTAAACCCCTCTTTTTTCAACAAATCTGTCAAGGGGGCTGCTATTCCCCCAAAGCCTTTAATAAATTTCCTATAATAGCCAGCACGGCCTAGGAATCCTCTGACTGCCTTGACATTCTTGGGAATAGGCCAATTCCTGACAGCTTCCACCTTCTTTGGGTCCATTGCCACTCCCATATGAGAAATGAGATGACCCAAGTACTCTACTGTAGTCTGCCCAAAAGAGCATTTGGAGAGTTTGACTACTAGCTGTTGCTCCTCCAGGATTTGTAGTGCACAATTTAAATGCTTCAAGTGAGACTGCCAATCCTTGCTATAGATAAGAATATCATCAAAAAAACCAATACAAATTTCCTGAGATATGCCCTGAAGATTGAATTCATCAAAGATTGAAAAGTAGAGGGTGCATTTGTTAATCCAAAGGGCATTACAAGGAATTCATAATGCCCATCATGTGTTCGAAAGGCAGTTTTGTAAATATCATCTTCTGATATGCGTATCTGATGGTACCCTGACCTTAAGTCCAACTTGGAGAAAAATTGTGCCCCCATGCAATTCATCTAGGAGATCATCAATTATATGGATTGGAAATTTGTCTTTGATAGTTTGTTGGTTAAGGGACCTATAATCCACGCACATTCTCCAACTTGAATCTGCCTTCCTCACCATCACCACAGGAGAGGCATAAGGACTAAAGCTGGGTCTTATTATCCCTGTAGACATCATCTCCTTAACTTGTTTTTCAATTTCAGCTTTTAAGAAGTAGGCATGTTTATAAGGCCTTATACATACTGGCCTTGCTCCCACCACTGTTGGTATTTTATGGTCACATTCCCTCCTGGGAGGCAGTCCTTTTGGCTCACGGAATACTCCAAGATATTGATTTAGGATTTCTCTCAGCTCTAAGGGATAATTTTGAAGCTGATCCATCTCTACTTGGACTTGCTGCTGGACATTATTCATCTCTATCATATTGAGCTGTATCAGAAACCCCTCTCCTTGTTGTCTGAATGCCTTATTTAGTTCCCTCCCATTCACTACTTGAGATGATGGAGGAACAATACCTTGCCAATGGCATTCCCTACCATTCCAATTAAATCTCATGTGTAGACTTTTGAAATTGAATGTGATGTCATCTAATTGTCTCAGCCATTGAGTGCCCAATACCACCTGTTGACCCCCTAAGGGCAAAATTAACAAGTTCACAGGAATTATTACACCTTGACAGTGAATATTGACTCCCCTACATATTCTTGTACCTTGCAACTTATCCCCACTTGCTACTACCACATCAAAAACTTCAGACTCCTCCACAATTAAATTGAGGGAACTAGCCAGTCTAGGGTGGATAAAGTTATGAGTTGAGCCTGTATCAACCAGGATACACACATTATACCCCTTGATACTACCCTGGAGTCTGAGTGTCTGTGCAGCTGGGATGCCAGTTAAAGCATGTATGGAGATGGAGGGGGGTTCCTCTACCAACATTTCCTGTAATTCTTGTAAGACCTCTTCAGTTTCAGGTTGACTCTCTTCAATTTTGGGTCCCTCTTCTCCCTCCACATCCAAGATGTAAATCTGCTTCTTGCATCTGTGCCCCCTCTCCCCCTTCTCATCGCAACTGAAACATAGATTATTCTTCCTCCTCTCTTGTATTTCTTCATGGGTGAGCAACTTCCCTCGGGGTACTGGATTAGGCCCCTTAGCCACTCCCTCCTTAAAAGGTCCCGGGGGTTGGGGTTGATGAGCTCTAGGGAAAGTAGTAGGAAGCATTAAGGATTTAGTTCTTCTGGCTAACAACAGCTTTTCTTCAAAAGTCCTGGCCAACTGTACTGCTTTCCTATATGTGGTAGGGCTTAGAGCTAAAACATCTAGGCGACTTTCATCCCTCAAGCCACTCACAAATTTGTCTAACACATATTCCTCTGGCAATTTCCGCAAGAGCCCAACCAATTGTTCAAACTTTCCCAAGTAATCCTTCACTGTTCCACTTTGTTTGAGGTTGCAAATACTAGAGAAGGGTTTTTCTACTTCCGTAGGTCCAAATCGGATGATCAATTCTTCTTTAAACCTCTCCCAGTTAAGGAAATTTTCCACATTAACCCTACCCCACTCAAACCATTGCATCGCATCATTCCGCAAATAAAAAGAGCAGGTACTAACCCAAGTAGGATAAGGCGTAGAATAATAAGCAAAGATCTGCTGTACCTGACTCAGCCATGGTAAGACGTCTTCATCTCCCTTATAGATCGGTATCTCAGGTTTGAGCACACGAAGTTGAGTTGATGGGTGGTTCTCTAGATGGATGACCCTCCGATCTGAACTTCTTTCGCCATTGGAATTTTGACCCGAACCTCTTTCACTCTGGATCCGCTCGTCTGCTTTGAGTTGATTATTCAATATCAATTGAATTTGCGATGCCATATGTTGCATCTGAGCCCCTAATTTTGATTCCAGGAGCTGGTTATGGTGCTGAATTTGAGCCCCCAACTTCGCCTCCAAAAGTTGATGCTGTGTGTCAAATCTTGCAGCCAATGCTTTGAGTTGATCTTCTTGCTGAGCTCTCCATTCGAGCGAATCATCCACTCGTTCATTAGGATTGACGAGATCAAGATTGGAACTCTGGCCATTGTCTCCATCAGCCACATCGTTTCGCTTCTTTCCCATGGCTCGTGATTGGCTCTGATACCAAATGATAAGGACCCAGTCCTTAACAAGCTATTTGGAGCTTGAGATTCCGCCGGCAATGGCGGAATCTGAGAAGAAATTTTATTAACTAGAAGAGAAAATTTACAAGACAAAGGAAAAACAAAGGCAAATGAGAAATTGCTTCAGATATTCGATAACCCAATCCTACAATCGCTCAAATTTATACCCCTCCGACTTCTAACAGAATTCTAACAAACTCCGGCGAGGACGAGACGAGCAGCGACGAGCTGGACAGTTGGACATCCGAGGTGTCGAAGCGAGATTTTAGGAAGAGAGGCGTTCAGGCCGTTAGGATTTCTAACATCCCGACACCTGTAATCAACGGCTCCCATTGAATTAACCCCCAACGGTCGATAATGGATGAACGGCTACGATTAAATCTCGTCGAAGCGGTATTTGCCTTCTCTAAGCTCATCCAATGGCTACGGTGCTTCTTCCCACTTCTCATCCAACGGTTCCGCAGTCCTACAGCTCCCGCCTTCTCCCAACTTGGTCAATAACCCATGGGTGCTAACAAGGAGATCCATCAACCGCTCAGTCTAAGAAGATCGTAATCTTCTCAACGGGGAGCGAAAAGGGCATCCTTCACCAACCGTCGTCTAGATTCCCTCGTCGAATCTAGAGGTAAATATCAAAACTTTTAGATCTAAACTTGCGTTTTCACGTAGATATGCATGTTTTAAAATCAAAAAGTTTGAAAGCACGATAAAAATCACATTTTTATTTAGATCTGCATGTCTAAAAACAATAAAAATCAGTTTTTTAGAGATCTAAATGCTTGAAAAATCTGTTTTTTACCCCCCAACCTTGATCCATACCCCGCACGCCCAAAGGGCGAAACGGCGGCGCTCTACGAGCGCCGCCGGCAGTAAAACGCCGCGGCCATCGGCCGGGGCCACGCTGCCGCGGCCTGCAGTCGCTGCCCGCCGCCACGACGGCGCGACCTGCGGGCCCCCCTAGGGTTTTTCGGAAACCCTAGCCCTTAACGGGCCATTTTTTTGGGGGATGCCCAATTAACCCTAATGGGTTGTTTCATGGCCCAAAAAGCCTGAAAATTAACCCATTTACACAATAATTTTTCCTTTTTTATTTTTGACCCCAAAAGCCCAAAATAATTAAAGAAATCTTAAACGTTATAAAAAGGGTTAAAGCGGAATATAAAACATTAAAAATATGGATCAAAGGTTAAAAAAATTTTAAAAAATAATTTTTAGCACGTTACACACTATCTAGATCATTTAATTAATCTTTACATGCCTGTGAAATGATTATCTGCGTGGTTGTATATTTTCCATATATTATCTGCATGGATGTGCGATTAGGCTATGTTTTTAGGGATCAGCCAGATTTCCGACATCTTTTCTTTTCTGTAATTTTTTTTCTTTTTGAGAAAAATTTGTAAGTGAGGAAATATATGTAAAAAGAAGACCTGAGGACACCAAAAAGGAGCTGAAGGCGTATGCATAAAGAAGAAAGGGGCTTCTCTCTGAAGTTCTCGAGTTGTATTTATTCTTTCATGCAATTTTTTTGATGTAACTTCGGACTGTATTTTTCATTTCGGTGTCGGCTGGCTGATCCCCATAGTCCTAAGTTATTTTCATTGCTTATACATTAAATGCGTGGATGCTTACTATTTTCATGCTATGTTAATGTTACAATGAAACTGTTAAAAAGCATGCGTGGAAGTTAATCTCTTTTAATTATTCACGTTATGAAACTGTTAAAAAACATGCATGAATATTAATTTTCTTTATAAAAATGGTAAAAATACATGCGTAGATGTCTAATTGTTTTTACAGTTTAATAGCATATGTATACATCATATTTGTTTCAATTCAGGTTAATTGAGCATAATTTTTAGTTTACAAGCTTTATATTATATGTATGATGGGCTCATGATATGACGATATTTATGACAATAAGACAATCATGATTTCAAAAAGTTTTAACATCATATCCACTTTGACAAAATGAACCTGAAGTTCAAAATCAAATCAAAAGTCAACACCCTTTCACCCTAATAAAATAAATATTAACAAATATGATGGACTATGCGAAAACTATTTATGCGATCTTTTAAAGATACGCATTTTGCGGTATATAGACCTCTCACACTTATTGTCTATATAATCGAATATTGACACCAGCAGTTGTCATAACACCGCTAAACTCTTTTAGAGTCATCTCACTTTACAATGTATGATTCTTGAATCTACCCCTTACTTTTAATTGTACGCCCGAAGTCGTGACTTAATAGATAAGTGAGAATTTATAAATTTCGTAGCCACGTATTTGTTTTCCCCTCTGAGCATGATAAACTATCCACATAAAATTTGAACGACTCAAGAAAATGGCCTGAAGCTATACTCGAGCATTCAAATAGACTTTTTAAAAGTCTCTTATTAATTAGAAAAGTGGAAGTATAAAATAATTTGCTCAAACCCCTGCTTATGTCTCCTTAGCAAGACTAATTTTCATTGTCCTTTATAAATAAGGAATATTGAAATCAGGGGAAGTTCAGGATCAAACATGACCTGAAATAAAAATAAGGAAAACTTAAAACAGGGGAAGTCTTGTATTAAATGGGAAAGGGAAGATATGATATACCTCGACATGGAGTAAGCAATGGCAAGCCAATATCAAACCAGAAGTTCTGATAAGAGCCATAATGTTTTTGCAAACATGAATGTGCATTAACTTATGCCATATAAAAATACATACATAACTAGTCAAAACGACGAAAGTCTAATTGACCTTATGTATATTTAGCTACTCCCCGAGGACGAATAAACTTTGAAATCAAATTTAATCTGTTGTCAAAACATAAGTCTTAATGAGCATGATTATTGTTGTATGTTTTCAAGAGCACACATCACGCTATGTCACTTGTTGACTTAACAAAATCATCAGTATTATTCTCTTGTAGTTTTAATACATTTTATTTTACTGCGAATGATTTGCTATCTTGAATACCCCTAAAAATAAAATGAGGATGCCATATACTCTCTGAAACTTATACAGTTTCAAAGGATATTCGTCAAAACAAAATCCCTAATGACTCAAGAAATAAATGAAGCCTGAAGCGTTGTCCCATAATGATTCGCACAATAGTCAATGTGAAGATGTAATCCTTCACAGTTTTGAACACAGTTCAACTATTACTGGACAAAATTAACTTGAGCATTTTAATGGACTTTTCAAAAGTCCCACATAAATTCAAAAAAGAGGAATTATTTTGGAACACCAGAAGTGTCCAGAATCGACCAACTTTGGATCGATATCACCCTGGAGTGATGATGCAAGACATCATCAACCAGAACCCGAAGATTCTTCAAAAAGGGTGAAACTTTCATTGTCCTATTCAAAAGGGAAAAATGATAATGAGATCATCTCCATTCACATGGACATTGACTCTCCCAACTTCCTCAAAGGAATTTAAGATGATATACTATCATCATTAAAGATAATGAAGACCTTTAGGTCTCTTGAGAGTATTTACGGGATATAAATAGGCTTCGTCCACTCCCTTAATAGGACTGATGATGTACCATTGGTGTACTCATCAATATATCCTCTAAAAATGGTCATTATCCAACCACAATTTTTAAAAAATAGTGGTAACTTTGGATAAAAATGGGAAATCATAAATAATTAGCAACAGTGGTTGCGTACAATCAGCTAAACACACCATTAGAACCCTTTTATATGAGTCTGATCAACTCCATATAAACATTTTCTAAGAATGGGTTTAGAGCACATCTAAAAGATGGTTCGTCTGCAACGCTGTGTACGTGTTCCTGAAGCAACACTACATAAACTGTCATGATGCCACAAAGAGCACACATTCATCAGGACTAACCAACTTTTGATGAATAGATTCCAAAATCTCGTATGAGTAAGGCATTTATACACGTCTTATAGATTGTGTGTTGATGGTAAAAAGGATCCTGAAGATCATTCAATTCCCTATTTGGTTCAAATCATCTATGAGCCTGAAGCTCAAATTGACCATTAAAAAAGTAAATACATATGATCTGATTATAATCAGACTGACAATTTAAATATTGTCAAAACTTTCACATCCCTGCTACTAAAAATCCAGCTAGGGTTGACATACCAAATATAATGGATGCAATCCACCTGTAGCAGAAGTGGATGTCCTTAAGAGATGAGAGGACATACCACTAGGCTCCAAAGAGAGGAATCTACTCCTGGAGACCGAAAAAGCAATACCACCACATGAAAGTGAGCTCAAATCCAGAACCTTATTGCAACTTGGTTGCTAAGGACCTATTCTGGATCTGTCCATATTCTTTACCCGTCCCAGAACCTTCACTTCTTTAACGCGTCGTGAAGGAGACACCTCTGGGAGAAATCAAATGTTTATAGTACGTACGGGGTGAGTTTTGGACAAGAAAGAACACATTTTGTCGACAAATTCTCTCATATTTCACTTTGCCAGTTAAATATAAAAATATTGATTCCACAACTCTGCTTTGCCTGAAGCAAAGATAGAGATTTGGCCAAATTATAATAATGTGGAATGAGGCAATAATAAGGTGAGCTGGACTCACTTATGAAATATGAGGTGTATGGACCTGAAGTCCTGATATCAAAAATGATATCAAATCCTATGGGATAACTGAGTATTGAAGGAGAATTAAAATAAAATCGTTAGCTATAAGCATTTTAATTTGCTATAGCTTTAGAGGTATAAATCGCTCAAACCAGGAAGTAATCAAGTAAGATGAGCTGAACTCACTTACAAGATGAATCTGATGCATCGACTGGTTTATGTCAAGGCGTAACCCAATGAATGGCAAAAAGAGGGAATTTTTGGTTGATGTTGCTATTGGATGTGACAACATTACCGATATAAAATTTCTTCAACTGCATGTACAAATTTTTTCTTTACTTTCCTTTCTTTTTGGGACACATATTAATAATATGATTAAAGGAAAGACAACCTAGACGGAGATCCTTAAAGGACTCATACAAAAAGGTTGTTGTTTGCACCTCTTAAAAGCAGTATTGTTCTTAAGAGAGCAAATTAAAAGAATTGAGATTATTTTAATAACTCAAAATATTATCGGATCTCCTGAAGAGAAAATACCGAAATATCTGTTAAAGCCTATCTATCAGATATGATATGATATGAAAGTCCTAGCTAGGCATAAATTCTTGGCTTACAGAATACAATCATCCTGAAGATGAACTATCATCCTGAAGATGACATTAATCATCCTGAAGATGAACTATCATCCTGAAGATGACATTAATCATCCTGAAGATGAACTATCATCCTGAAGATGAACAATCATCCTGAAGATGAACTATTATCCTGGAAATGAACTATCATCCTGAAGATGACATTAATTAATCATCCCGAAGATGAAAACTTCATACAATGACGATTGATGAAGAAACATTAAAATCATTCTCCACTAAATACACCTATTTGGTTGTATGGATATACATTAAAAAGACCCCTTTCCGTTAGCTGGAAGAGGGGAAGAATATACAAGGTCGAGAAGTACCTTAAGTGTCTTTGGAACACTCTTTTACCGGGTCAACTGCATGCGTCTCTTTTGAGCGTTAGCAGTATAGCTATTAGCCAGGTACAAATGCAGCGCCTGCAGCGCACCACTGGACCTGAGATATGTAGCTTCTGCGCTATCTCCAAGGGTCGAGGAAAAATCCTCCATGTTAAATGTATTTGCATATGCAGGTTACAGATCATCGCGATGAATAGTATAAAAGGGACGTCCACCTCCTGAAGATCTACACAGAATCCTCCCAAGTCTACATCCTTCTACCATCCCGAGAAGCTCATCACCCAAGGAGCAGTTCAAGAACAAACAAAGCCAGGTCCTGAAGTACCTTTGCAGACAATGACGATTGAGACGTGGAGCTGTCTACCAAGTTCACAGCGCTGATTTAGTTTCAGCTACTGCCTTATATAAGTGAAACTTGTATAGATGAGTGATGTCTGTACTTTACTTTTGCTTTCGGAATGTTGTAGATGAGATGGATGTATAGACACATAGGAGATTAATGTATAGATATATAGGATATCTGCAAGCCTGAAGCTTGATCAGATAAGGGGGAGTCAACTGTAGAGTTGTACTCTTTTTCCTTGGCTAGTGGTTTTTCCCACATGGTTTTCCATAGTCAAGGTTTTAATGAGGCAACCACATTGACTCTGGATCCAGAAGTATCCACCCCTCGACACATCCCCAAATCAGGGGAAGTTATGGAGTGATGTACTCTTTTCCCTTCGCTATCGGTTTTTTCCACAGGGTTTTTCATAGCTAAGGGTTTTTAACGAGGCAGTTACCCTTAACTTGGATCTAGAAGTATCCACCCTTTAAGATACTCATTAGTACTAATGAATCATTCAGTATTCATAAGTCGAGTATACCACGTTGGTTGGATAAGGGGAAGTGTTATGAATAGGACCCATTGGGCCTATTGGTTATCCACCGACATGAGTAACCATTATGAATACTATATAAAGGAGGCTAGGGATTTCCTAGCCTCAACCTTCTCCAAACCTGTTTCTCGTTCACAACATTGACAACTTTTTTTGAATTCTAGGGCTAACTAGTACAAGCTGACTAGTACAAAAGGGTTGATAGAAGAACGACTGAGATTTAATCTTGAGGAATAAATGGTTGAGATGAGATTTTGTGGAAAGTTTTGGAGGAAAAAACATTTTGAGGAAATGAAAGTTTTTGGTGAATTGAGGAAATGGAAGTTTTTAGGGAAACGAAAGTTTTTGGGAAATGAAAATTTCTGGAGAATAGCAGAGTGCACACAATTAATGCATTTGGGGGGAAAACGTTAACTTGCACTTAATATTGCAGATCGAAGATCTCTCCCTCAACACGGGGCCCACCGGCTCTTTGATGCATATGGCAATAAGATAAGAATAATTTCCTGCGCCAAAGGCGCCCGCGCCATTTTTTTACACTAATTTGTTGTTCTGCGCCGAAGGCGTCCGCACCGAAGGCGCCCACGCCGAATTTGTTGTTCTGCGTCGAAGGCGCCTGCGCCGAATTTGTTGTGCGTCCGTACTGCTAATTATTTTTACGCTAATTTGTTATTCCGCGCAATTTTGACTGTGGAAATAATTTTTTGGGTAACAAAGAAGTTGCGGGGAAAATCTAAATTGAACCGTGCCCGCGGGCACAGGTTATGACTAGTTTATTCTTATTATTGTTGTTATTATTATTAATAGAAGTAGAGAATTCGACATTTGAATTATAAAATTTAAGAACTTAGTTGAAATATAATTTATATTTCGTTATAATAAAACATCATATAAATTATTTGCAATTTTAACTTTCAGCCCCATCAGGTATGTTTGTTATTCTTTCTTTCACATCTATTATGTTGGAAAATAGGAAGTGATGCTTTTTGTAGAGGATTTAATATAGAAAAGCTGCCACCTGATCCAATGGATCAGGTGTTAAGACACAAAAAAGGTGGGAAGTACAAGCCCCCCACATGGGCTTGTACTCGCTGGGTCCCACCCTTTTGTGTCTTGCACCTGATCTATTGGATCAGGTGCCACCTGCTCTACATTAATCCCTTTTGTAGAAACTACCCTAAACTATCTATGAATTCAATAATACTAAAGTTTAGAAAATTCACAAAACCTACCCGTAACTTTGATCCTTAAGCGTTGTTCATGAAAACTACTCTACTCTAAATTTTACAATTGTTTTATAGAAACTAACTTAAAGATTGAGTTTAATTTAGTAAAACTATCTAATAATTTGAAACTTTTAAGGGCTTTTGATGAATTTTCAAATTTAAGGGGTTTTTCGTGAATTTCTAAAGTTACGAGTAATATTATTAAATTCGTTAATTGTTTACGACGACTTTCGTAAGTGTAACTCTCTGCTTCCTAGGATACCCGGGATATACGAATCCGTCCCAAGGATTTCCAGAGCAACGAGTGTTAAAAAGGAAGAGAAGAAGGAAAAGAGTGTACAAGAAGAATAATGCAGGTCACTGCACACATGCTGTGAATTACAAGTGATGCTCCAACAGAGCAAATAAGAGACAATCATATACAAGTCCAACATTATTTATTATTAAAACAAAAGGATCATTTCGTCCTCAAGTACAAAGTGAAAACAGAAGAAATCTCAGAAAAATCCCCAAAAGACAAAAAGGTCTACACCGGTACAACTCACTCCATATACTACCCTAAGAACCAACTGAAGATGTTGCCCTCTGAGGATTCCATTTATACCATGAACTGGAAGATAACTCCTGAATCAGGCCTGATTTGGATGTACTGTTCTAAACCTTAAAAAAGTAAATTGGGACACGTCAACGCGTGACCCAGCAGGGAACCTAACAAAACTAGGTAGGACCCAGTTTTAGAACTAGACTACCTAACTAAAGCGTTGATCTGCTGGAAGTAAACATGTCTACAGAGCATGCACAAGTGAAACAGTGTCACATCAGGCAAGTACTGAAAGTAAAGCAAAGAATCATGTAAGCATGAAGTAACAATATTCATGGATTGATGACAATTAAAGTAAAGTTATTACATGTTTAAATGTTCGGGAACCCGTGTAAATCGTAAGACACTTAAGGAGCTGGACTTCACCCAGTGTTGGGGAAAAGTGGCACCTCAAATAGCGACACGAGCACTGTAAGGGCCTCTCGTAACTCCCCCTTCTGGAAATGAGACGATTCTAGGTTTTTTGGGTCAAACAGAGAAAACCATCAATTTCATAATGGTGCATCACAAGTACACCACCGGCCCCTCTAACTCTGGCCAACTCCCCTTTCGGGAGCGCGGGTGAGAATCAAAGTTATGTCCACACTAACCAACTCCCCCTTTCGAAAGCACGAGTGGGGGTCAAGTCTGTGTCCACTCCTTAACGCCTACTTTTTATGCATGATTTCCCCAAATCCACGTCTAGATCACCTATTTTAGAATGGACTGAAGACTCCAGACTTTTTACGCTCACCTCACTCTCAATTTCATCATTTCTTGTTACTTTTCATTTTGGCGGTCTCATTGCCGCATCTCAATTTCTTTTCTTTCATCAATTAGCAGATGTCGTGTTTTATTAACAACGAGCATCACATTCATATACAATATAACATCACATATCTCCAATTTACACATTTCTATCAGATGATTTCATCATTGGTACTATGGACATGAAACACAACAATAAGGACATGAAGCATAGAATTAGACATAAAGTATGATATGCATAATCTTCATGGCCCAATTAGCATAATGTGACATTATATCATTTTAATACTTCATTAAACATAACATTCTTCAAATAGATCAAAAGGCATGGTGTGACATAGCATGAAGCAAGACATGGCAACTCTCTCAATTCCCTCTCTCTCCTTTTGTATTTCATCTCTTTCTTTCATTTTACAGTAACACATCAGGAATTTCAGTTAGAATTTGACAAAACTTTTTGAATGAAAATTGTTCCTAGTCAAATTCTACTTTCAGGCACCAAATATCAAAAAGTTGGCATGTCTCAGTGAATTATTATAAGTTATAACGTAAAAGATACACAATCTGTGCAGAAACAGAAACATCATTGTAACGACCCGCTCTGAGGGGGCCATTACTTATTTGATTACATTTGCATGTCTGCAGATCACCAGTGAAAATAATATAGCCACAATACCGAGATGTACCAATACTCAAACCAGCGTACATTATTACAGTCAATAATTGAAATACAATACACCACAATACTCTCACACCGAGTACATGAAATGAAGTACGGAAAGGAAATACAATATGCACACCAACTCCACTATCTCTAGAAATCAGCAGTCTTTGGGTCAAACTTTGGATCCTCAAACTCAGGGGCCTCCTCTTCGATCTGTACGTCGTATGTTTGTGCCATAAAATGGAACCGTAGGTAAGTCACAGTAATCTAAACATAGAAAAAAAGCAGTGCACAAGTATGACTAAAGCAGGTGATAAAAAGGTAACTACGTACAAGCAACCAGAGCGAAAAAGTAAAGTACAGAGTATCAATTGTGACAAGGCGTACATAACAGAATAGTAAAGGTAAGCAGAACTGAAGGAAGACAACAAAATGTACTATAGTAGTGCAAGCGGTGAAGAAACTAAAACTACGTGACTCAAGTTAGAGAGTATGATGTGCAACCATTGAGTTCATCTCTTGCCTGGGTGCGCTTATCCAGATGAATGCCGAAATGCAGGCAGCTAGACAGGATGCTGACATAGACAGCATGTTATGTTTGCCGAAATACTGGAAGCTAGACATGATGCAGAAACTCAGTCAGCTAGTCATGTAGATGACTCTAGTCACTCCTACACTCTCTCAACTATGAGTTACGCCAAAAACCGAGCAGTGTCAAGTGTTCATGATCTATAGTTTGGTATTCAACCTGATGTTTTAACAATCGGGAATTCTTACATGAAATTCAACCTAAGATTCCAATGTAGCCTCCAAACGAACTTTACACGACATTCCACGAATAGCTTCGTGTGACGTGTGAACGAGACAAGCTAGTGGTCTTAGGGAAATACTAGTTTACGTACGATGAAAGGTTGAAGAAAATCATTTGAATGTATTTATAATCAATGGTTGCAAAACTGATGACAATTGGAATTCTAACTTTGACCCATGCATACACAGCCAGTTAGGTTTGGCCAAGCAGATCACTATCCTCGCAAGCAGGGTGATCCAAACTTTGGCGCAAACGATCCTAGACACAGGGTGGTACCAATGTTAAGATTGCCAATATTCATATCTGTTCCATTGATTATATTAACAAATAGAAGAGTACATAGTTCCCTATTTAGGTCGCTACCGCTAGGATAGTTAAACCAGGACAACTAATTGACTTCTTAAAACTAGAAGGCAAAGCAATGTGAATGCTAAGAAATTTGACGATAAAGACAAGTCCAACAAGCATGGAATACAGAAATTGTTGGTTTAAGTGAATAGTCGTTCCGTAGTTGATTATTTCCCTAGTTAATTAGGTCTCTAGTCATTTGTTCAAGTCAAAAGTTGTTCTGAGGCTATTTATAAAATCATAAGTTCATGCTCGTACACTATCTAGTTTTCTAAATTTAGAATTTGCTGTGACTTACTAGTTTCGAGTTGGTTATAGTGAGCTGGAACTAGAGCTAGAGCTTCCAAGGGTACTGGTGCATGGGAATCGGTATCTGAAATCACAAGAAATTATTGGTTATAGATCGTACCATTTTCCATTTATTTATCTCGACCATTTTTAATTTATAATAGCCTGAAAAGGCGTCAAAATGCATTCTAAATTTTTTTGAGAGGCTAGATATGAGAAAAATAATTTTATTTAAGAAGAGAATATTTTTCTGAAGCTTCTGGGTATTTTTAATAATTTTTAAAATCAGAAAAATGATTTTTAGAATTAAAAATGGATTTAAAACCTAATTTTAAATAGTTTCAATAATTTCTTCAGAATGAAATACGTATCGGAATACTTCGATTAAGCTGTCAAAACGAGCATCTCATTATATACTACGACATATAATTTTTTTGTACGTCAGTGTACGTGAAATTGTAAAGATATTAATTATCAAGTGAAAATACTGTAATTAGATTTTAGCTTTAAAAATTTACTGAGGAAAATTTACTTGCCTGATAGTGATGAAACCAGCGTCAATGCGTTTGGAACGTCACGTTCAATTTTCTGGGCCTTGTCTGGTATTTTTCTGAGGCCTATAGGATTTATTATAAATTTTAAAGTCAGAAACCCATATTACATAATTATAAATACACACGGAAATACGTTTATACGTGTATTTCGTATAAAAACTAAAAAATACCCTACCCTACTTCGTTTCATGTTAGCAGCAGCATGCGAGGGGATGGCTGTAATGCCCTACAAGCTACTGCACAAGTACTAGAGGGGGGTGAATAGTACTTTAAAAATAACAAGGAGTATAATTCCAAATTATAGTGCAAACAACTACCAAAACAATTTGCGGAAGCTTAAATTGAATGACAACAACAAAATTAACAATGCAAACAAATGATGTTAATGGGTTCGGATCCACCCAAGTCTCCCCGACTTGTTCCCGGTGATCCTACGTCCCAACCACCCGGATCCCCTCTGGATACTTAGGTTAGAAACCCTAACCTAAGATTTCCACTATGAATATCTTGTGAAAAACCTTCACAAGATCAAATCATACAACAATGGCAATAGTGAATCCCACAACCCGGGATCACAACCTTCTCTCACAACCGAGAGAATCAACAAGCAATATAAATGAGTTTATATTGAAATAAGCAAACTTACCACAAAATCCTATACCTTGAGTTTTTCTTACCAAATAGGTGAAAGGAAGGATTTGAGGAAGATGAAGTCACCAAGTCCTAGCACCAAGGAAATGACCAGCAATAGGTGCCTAGGAGAGATTTGGAGACTTGATTCAAGCTATAGCTTGAAGAGCTCACCAAGAACAAGCTTCTCTCAATATGGATTCTAGATCTAGAATGTGAGAGAATGAGTTTCTTGTGAGGAAGAGAGCTTTAGAAATGATTGAGAATAGCTATCTCTTTTGATCTCAATGAATCTCTTAATGGCAGCTCTAACCTAGATAGAAATGACCTAGGTTCGTATTTATAGGGTCCCATAAAAACAAGTTAGGTAAATTTCCAACGGATAGAAATATGAGAAAACTAGTCGGTCAAAGAACAACCACTGACCGACTAGTTCATCAACTAGTCGGTCAGTCAAACAGTATGGACCGACTAAGTGAGGAACTGAGAAGAAAGAGAAATTCAGACATAGAAATCTAGTCGGTCCAAGAAGACTTTCTGACCGACTAGTTTCACAACTAGTCGGTCAGTCAGTGAACGTAGACCGACTAAGAGGCATAATGAAATAGTCTGAATACAAATTGACTTAGTCGGTCCAAGAACAAAAGTTGACCGACTAGATTGTCAACTAGTCGGTCACCAAACGTTCTTAGACCGACTAACGATAAACAGTAGCTTAGGAGAAATTTAGTATGAACAGTAAGTCACAACTAGTCGGTCAAAGAAGCATCACTGACCGACTAGTTCACAAACTAGTCGGTCGGTGAGTCAACGTAGACCGACTAACTGTAAACAGTAAAGTCCAAGAAATTAAGGAATCAAACTAGTCGGTCCAAGAATAGTTGCTGACCGACTAAGTCACCATCTAGTCGGTCAGTACTTCTTCTTGTACCAACTAACATGCACAAACAAGTCCGAATCGAAGCGCGACGCTTCGAGGAATTTAGAATGAACTTGTACTAAGATCCTAGAGCTACGATATGAGCGTTATGAAGTTAGAATCGTAAGATATACTCAAGGCTTAACATTCTATTGATCGAAGCTAAAAGACTATAAATAAAACCTTAAAGAATGGTCTTCGAGAGCTTCGATTAATTCTTCATGACTTCCAAAACGGCGCAAGAGCTTCAACGAAGCTTTAGGCATGAATACGTGCTTTGAGAAGTCTTGAGATGTCGCTTTGAATGTTCTCGTGATTTTTGCGACGATCTCCAATACTGCGCTCACAAATTGTTAGTTCATGAATTATTTATGTTTGCTCATCATCCAAAACCAAATCCGGGGAGTCCAATATTCAACAATGTCTTTCTTGATGACGGCGACGTGGGCGGGGCTGGGGGCCTGTGGAGGCGATTGCGGCGGAACGACGGTGGCGGACGGCGGTAAATGGCGTGGGACTGCTGCTCGAGCTGGAGGGGGCTGTTGCGGTGGCAGAGCGGCGGCAGGACAGTGACCGGGGGCGGCGTCGAAGGCGGAGCAGCCGTGGGAATCGTCGGGAGGTGGGCAAAGCAGGAGGCGGCGTCAGCGGCGATGGAAGCGGGGGCGAGCTTGGGAGTGCTGGATGCTAGCTGCGGCACTGGGGAGCGACGACAGCGGCGTTGGGAGGCGGTGGTCGGGCAAAGGTGGCAGCTAGGCGTCGGGGTCTCTATGGCAGAGGTGTGCAGAGGTGGGGCAGTGACGAGGGTAGTCGAGGTGACGTCCCCCGGTTTTACGCATAAGAGGGTGCTATATGATTGGGGATACCAGATTTAAATATTTATACCACAAGCGCACGGTGTTGTAGTGTGGCTTGAGGGTCGAACCCAGAGAGGCGTGGTTGTGCTTGTGTCAAAGATGAACCGGTTCACCCTATGGGTGAGCTAGCCCGATCGATCAACGGTTTGTCACAAAATATAGATCCGAGGATAAACAATATAAAAGGAAACCCAGGACTTCGGTTTCCACCCTATCACGTGTTCTCGCTATTACGACCGACGGATAGGAATACGATCGGATTTAGGGTTTAGTGGTGAGACGTTGTCTCTAAAAGTGATACCGGCATCCCATGGGTCCGATATTCCGGTCGATACCCAGGATGATATGCCGGACTACCCGGGTTCGGTAAGTGGGCATTCCCATGTCCATTAACACTGACCGAATCTGGGAGCACTAAGCTCGCAACGATAACTCCCGACATCTCATCCTGCCGTTCCCACGTGCTAGGATTCGATGTCTACGCTAAGGGCGTGAGCTATGGCTAGGGAGTCAACCGCCAAGTTTATTCCCCCTTGGCCCGACGGTCAAAGGCGGTCTTTTTCCCGACGATGACAATGAAACACCCCGTGTAACCATCTAAATTCCTAATCCCTAGCGAAATCCTAGTCCTATGGACGCATCAGGGAGAACCCACGAAGGGGTTTCCACCAAAATCCCAGATTAGGGAACTACTCACAAATCATAGCTAAAAGCAACCTAAATGAAAATCAACCGTAAAAATCATGATCAGGCAATTGAAACGAGGCAGTAGCAATGCTATTAAGACAATATCAAAGTTTCACAAAGATCAGAAAACTTACAAATAACAATAAAATTCCAGCCGTCACAAATGGAGAAAAAGACAGAAAATAACAAAAGCTGCGTTTTCAGAAACCTAGGGCAACTATATATAGAAATCGACGTCACCCGATCGGTTGAAGCATCAACCGATCGGGTGAGCTGCTTGATGCTTTGGCCGTCGGCTTCGGGAACTTCACCCGAGCGCTGAGGAGAGCGGGTGGAGCAAGCGGGTTGTCGTTTGAAGAGATGAAGCATCAGGTCAACCGATCGGTTGAGTATTCAACCGATCGGTTGGAATTGTCCCCAAAAATGGCCGAGAGTTCTTTCGATTTGGCACGGTCAGCGATCCGTCGGTTGAGCTCTCTGGGTCGTCTTTTGGAATAATCGGCTACAGATGAACCGATCGGGTGAGATGTCACCCGATCGGTTGGAATTCAGCTCCAAATGGCCGAGAACTCTGCTGTGTTCAACTGGTCGGTGAACCGGTCGGTTGAGCTGATCATCACTCCAGCCTTCGTCCGGGTCGGATACGCGTGCACCACCCGATCGGTTGGTTGTGTCCAACCGATCGGTTGAGGGCTAAAAAATATCAATCTTCGTCGTGTGACCCCCTCGAATCACGCGTGACTCCTCCCGTTGCTCCGGGGACTCACGATATCTTCGTTATATGTTCCCTACGCTAGCAATCTCCTGCAAACACACAAAAACACGGAGAAGTGAAAGAAAACTAAAAATCACAAGAAAATGAGTACGGGACGACGGAAAACAACGGAAAAACACAAAGAAGACGTGCGTGAATATATAAAATATAAACACACGTCAAAATTCCCCAAGCTGAACCCTTCCGCGTCCTCGAGGAAGACGAGTGAGAGTAGGAGCTCGGAGGGAGAAAATAAAGAGAGAGAGAGAGAGAGAGAGAGAGAGAGAGAGAGAGAGAGAGAGAGAGAGAGAGAGAGAGAGAGAGAGATCAAAATCCTAAATTGCCCGTCAGGGCCAACAAAATCAAACACGCCACACCAAGTATGCAAGCGACAAATCACAACACTAAACCAAGGAATACGAGTCCGAACAAGTGTCGTGGGGCCACGCGGTGAAGTACGAGTGAGTGTGGTCGTGTGCTAGCAGACGGTGTTACTATCTACATTGTGCAAAAAGCTCCATATACACAAATCCAAGAAAAGACCCAAATATCGATTCGATTTGAAATAAGCGGCGAATAGTAGCTCAAGCATGCATGAGAAGAGTATAAGAATAGAAGCGTATCATGCATCAGGGACTCCACAGCTAGGGACTAGGAAATCACCACACTATCGCCTAGATAACCGCTAGAAAGTTTCTATTCCAAGTGTTTTCGAAAACGATGGGGGTTGAGATGATGTGGAGTAGAACACTCGGTGCAAATTTTTGCCTTCCCCTTATTCTCGGCAGACAAGGAAATATTTACACATTTTTTGGGTTTTGGGCATTTGTATTTTTTTTTTGGATTTTTGGCAATACATATTTTTTCTTTATTTTCTCTTTTCTTTTTTTTTTTTGGGTTTTTCTTTTCTCTTTTTTTTTGGATTTTTGGTCTTTTGAGATATATACATGTGTACTCTCCCAAGTGGGAGAACGGTATACGACGAGGGGATTTGCACCAAGTAAAATAAAAAAGAAATCGGATTCTAAACACTTGGGCAAAGGAGATTTTTCTTGCTAATCAGAGCATAGGCTAAATAGGTTATCCTAGTCCTAATTGTGGAATCCTGACACATGCGAATTGAAGTATACGATATAAAATATTCATGCATATAGAAGCAGACAGGGGAAGCAAATACCGCATATTCAAATCGAAGCATGATAATCTAGGGGTCATCCCAGGATAGGTAATAAATCAAAATCACAAAGTAGAAGCACACCAAACAGCTAGGCACGACACACGACCCACGTAAAAGCAAGTGGACCCACGATGCATGAAATGCAAGAGGACTCGACTTCCTAGGGTTAGTGAAAGTGATAATCGTAGCCATGTTAGGGGTGTGTGTGTGATTCTGTGGCAATTCATCATATGGGGTCATCTCTAGGAGAGAGAGAACAAAAGAAAGAAAGAAAAAGAAAAACACGATGAAAACGACTCAAAAACGAAGAAAAAAACGCAAATGACGCATGAAGTGCGACTCCCCCAAGTTGAAACTTGCATTGCCCTCAATGCAATAGAAGTAAATACGGGAGGGCAATGAAAATGGTGGGGAATACACACCGACACAAAAAGAAATGAAAAACAAGAAAAACACACATACGAACTAGGAAAAATAAAAATAAGGAAAACGAAACAAAGAAAATAAAAGATAGAAAATCACACCACGCGACATATATAAACAAGCACACCATAAAAATATCACACGATAACACACACACAAAACGACTTCCCCCAAGCTAGACATGACAATGCTAGCGATATGATATGGTGGTGATGATGCAGAAATATGCTAGGGGGAAGATCGAAAAAGAAAAAAAAATCAAAAAGCAGGAGAGGGACTATCCTCGTCCTCCTCGGTAGAAGATGTGGGGAATGTGGGGGAGTGGACGGGAGAGGTGACGGGTATGCGGAGAAGTGGGGAAAGGGGTGGATGGGTGGGTGGGGTGGTGGTGTGAACGATGGGTGGAGTGGTGGTGATGATGGTAAGTGGTAGTGAAATGGCGAACAATGCGGTGGTGGATGGGAGAGGTATGGGGGTAGGTGGTGGAGAGGATGGTGGGGGAAGTGATCTCGATCGCACCTGCAATTTCTTGCGGCGCACGTATGGGGTGATGGAAGTGTATGGTGATGGATCTGTGGGGGCGACGGCAGTGGTCGTGAGTGGAGGTGAAGTGAAGGGAACGGAAACGGTGGCAGCGGGAGGTAATGAATGTGATGGTGGAGGCGAAGATTGTCGAGGAGGTGAAGGTGGTGGTGAGGGGGGTGGTGTGGGTGGAGGTGGTCCGTGAACGTGAGTGAGAATGTGGAGGATGGTGGCCACGTTCCTCTCAAGTGCGAGGAAATGTGGGTGGGTAAAGATAGAAGAGGATGGGACCGAGGAGGCAGAAGTGGATGCGCCAGCACGCAGTGCAGCTAACTCAGCCTCAAGAGCGAGGCGAGCAGAGGCGGCACGACGAAAGGAAGAAGTAGTGGTTGTACGGATAGGAGAAGTGGTGACGGTGGTGATGGGGACAGAAGCCGGGGTGGCACTACTGGGACCAGCCCCGGGGTCTCCTCGGGGTGCAGGAATGTCCTGCTCGCCTAAGTGGGCGGCAGGGGAAGGTGGTCTGGGTGTGCCCGGGATAAGGAACAGAAGACGTAATCCCCCTAGAAACTCAGGGTCAGGTGGGAATGTCCATTCTGCCACAAGCTGGATAGGCATACGAGCAGGGTTGGGCAGAATGGTGTAAGGAGCAGGGGGTGACCGTAGTAGAAAGTGAAACGACCGTCGGGTCGAGGCTTGATCATGTGTATGTGCCGCAAGACATCAAGATCTAGACGTGTAGGTCCTGCGGCAGAAGGCAAATCTCGGGGGATGATGATATTGTACTGGGGATATGAAGCTATGATGGTAATGAGGTCCCCGCAACAGTACTTGCCGTTGCCGGCGCGGCTAATCTCAAGCAATTTGTGAATAAGCCAATCGCCAGCATGAATGGGAATGACAGGGGCCTCGAAGGTGATCACGTCGTCACCGCGAATAAAATCAAATGTCATGGCCCACAAAATAAAGAGGTCAGGGATAGTCACGGTCCCGGACTCATCCCTGGGGAAGAATGTGCAAGATATGATTCGGTGGGCCAGACGAAATACGGGGTGAATGATGGAGGAGGTCTTGGCCTTACCTCGAGGATAATGATCGTGTAGGGTGAGGCGAAACCAAAATTGATCGACGTCGAAATCACGGTGATATCCGGAGTGACGGATAGCGTCGTCCCCGGAATGGGGAAACCAAAAATGTTATTGATAGTATTCAGGTGGGTGCGGATGGTTTGTTTTGGACGTGGAAAACGACGATCGATCCTGACTCACATTTAAGGGAGGATAAGAATTCTAGCGTGAGTGCGGGGTAGGACGCCGCGTGGGCATTCA
Source organism: Scilla litardierei (assembly GCA_030789695.1). Classification (NCBI taxonomy): domain Eukaryota; kingdom Viridiplantae; phylum Streptophyta; class Magnoliopsida; order Asparagales; family Asparagaceae; genus Scilla; species Scilla litardierei. The sequence goes on from CM061134.1 coordinate 117,379,556, forward strand.
AGAAAGCTATCCATCCTAAGTTAGCGAAGAGAGTCTCGACCTCGGAGAAAACTCCGAGATCGATAAGAGTTTGGGCGTGTGCAAACTTGGTGGATAGGTGTCCTCTTGCATCGAGTCTATTATAAAAATCTTTCTGTTCAAGACTCGAAAAACAGTAACCACGCGGGCCCATCATTGGGTCCTCAGGAGGGATAATTGGTTTGGGTTGGGGTTGTGTAGGCTGTGTAGGAGGAGGGCGTGAACTAGGTGGATGTGTGGTCTTCCGTCTATTGCGAGACGACCCGTCCTCATGCATGATGCCTTTACTCTTATCTTTTTCCTTGGCCATGTTAGTGTGTGATGCAAGTGTATGCAAGATATGATGAATGCACACAAACAATGGCGATTGAGCAAAAAGTAGTACTAGGGCAAATGTAAGAAATAGAGCTAGAGAACGAGTTTACCTAGTAGAGAAGATAATCCTTGCTCGCAAATCACCCAACGCAGTGCACTTGGGAGATGTGTGAAGCCGCGTCATGCCATTCCAACGAAATTTGAAATTTTTCGAAAAAGAGCGAAGTTAGGGCTTAGGGTTGCTGCAGATTTTGGGAAGAATGGAGACGGAGGGAGAGTAGGATTGATGGAGAGAGAGATTGCGGATGTGGGGAGATCGATTAAGGGGGATTGGTGGCCGGTTGAGGGAGCAAGGTGGCCGGTTGGGAGAGAAGGAATGCGAAACGACGGCAGAAATTCGAAATTGGATGAGAGAAATAAATCGGTTGAAGCGGGGGGTATTTATAGGGTTTTAGGCGAATCGATCGGGTGAGATTTCACCCGATCGGTTGAGGCAATTTTCGAAAATTTCCGTGGGACGGCAGCTACAGGCGAACTGATCGGTTGAGATTTCAACCGATCGGTTGGACGCTTCACGATTTTCCCGAGATTTCTGTGCACTTCACCCGGTTAGCGACACGACCAGTGCTTCATATCAACCGATCGGTTGATCTAATCCCAAAAAGTCCGAGACTTCTGTTGTTCTCACACGATCAGCCACCCGGTCTCAGTTTGCTCCACCCGAGCGGTTCGTTGAAGAACAGATGTAGGCCACTTTTTGATACATCCCACCCGATCGGTTGAGGGTTCAACCGATCGGTTGGGGGCTTGCTTCCTGCAAAAGTTCAAAAAATAGCCTAAGTCCCTCGACGAAAGTTCCCGTTGCTGAATTTATTCATCAAAATAAGAAAAATAAACCTAAAAATAATCCTAAAAACAAAGGCGAGGGTTTAGAACATGGGTTGCCTCCCATGAAGAGCTGTTGTTTAACATCATTTACTCGACGCCCGATAGATGGTTTTCAAGGAGGACGGGGGTGATGCCCAATGTTTGGCATCCCTTCAGATTTTGGAGCGGTGGTCTCTGGTGTTGCAAGCCGTGATAAGTAAACTTCTTCGATGATCCTCCCTCCGTTGATGGTATCCGGGGGCTTCTCCCTCACATTGGCATCGACCGCCACTTTTCTCAAGATCCGGATCTCATCAGCGGTAAGCCCCATGGGCTCTTTCCCTTTTCTCCTTGTCAGAGCAGCGTTTTGAAATCCGGGAGGGGTCGTATGTGGGACACCCACTTCCCGAGCAACTTCTTCATTCTTCGAACCGACATGCTCTTCAAGGTCCCCCCAAGCTGTCGGGGGGATTCCTTGAGAGAAGTTCCCAGGCCCCAGCTTCTACGGCTCTTTCCTCCTCAACGTCCAGCATATTGCACCCAGGTTCATCCGGAGGGTGCTTCATAGATAACCCCAGGTCAAATTCGGCCTGCTGGACACCAACATTAAGGGATAGCTTCCCTTTCTTCACATCTATCAGAACGCCAGCGGTGGCCATGAAGGGCCGTCCGAGGATGATGGGTGTATGAGTGTCTTCGGGCATGTCCATCACCACGAAGTCTACCAGCACATGCACTCCACTGATGTTAACAGGCAGGTCGTCTATAATTTCCACCGGATATTTGACCGATCTATCAGCTAGTTGAAGGGTCATACCCGTGGGCTCCAGGTCTCCCATCCCTCCTCCTGTATAGTGACAGGGGTATCAGACTGATGCTCGCTCCCAAATCTACGAGCGCCCGATGGATCTTCACTTCCCCAATCGAACAAGGAATAGAGAAGCTTCCTGGGTCTTTAAGCTTCGGCGGGTTCGCTCGCTGGATCAGAGCGCTACATTTCGCCGTGAGAACGACCTTGTCCTTTCTAGAACCCCTTGTCACCAAATCCTTTAAGAATTTTGCATATGAAGGAATTGTCTCTATGGCTTCGAGGAAAGGGATCTGCAAGCTCAAATCATTAACCATAGCGAAGAACTTGCCGTATTTTTCATCAATCTTAGCTTTGGCAAGTCGTTGTGGAAAAGGCACAACGGGCTTAAATACTCTCAGGTTCCCCTCCTCGTCCTTCTTCTTCTCTTCTTCAGAGACTCCCTCCAGAGTCGTAGTCTTTGGTGACGAAGCTCCGTCATCATTAGATTTTTCAATTGGTCGCCCATCGACCAACGGAGCTTCAGGTTCCTTAGCGGGCACTCTTGTAGGGATTTGTGTCCCGCTTCTCAAGACGATAGCGGACACATTCGCATGGTCATGCGTTAGTGCCAATGTATGATTCACCCCCCTTGGATTAACTTTCGGTTGACTCGGCAATTGATTTTGCACCCTTTGAAGGTTCGCCACCTGCAACCCCAGCTGGGTTACTTGGTCGGTGAGGGCCCTCTGCCCCATCTCCAACTTCAAGTTGATCTTCTCCTGGTTCGTAATGTATTGGGTCAAGAGGGACTCGACCGGGGAGATGACTCGCTCTGGTGATTCGGGATATAAATTGCATATTCCCCCCCCCAATTTTCGGTCATTTTATGTGTATATTGTGTTTATTGTGGCTTGATACGGGCGTATTTGTGATATCGTGATTTATTTAAGTCTATCTCTATTTTATACATAAAATGTGGTTTTTGTGAGCTAATTTTTATTTCTCCTATTTTTCAGGTACTCCTGGAATTTTTCTAGATTTTTTGGAATTTTTCCAGAATTTTCCGGAATTTCGGGCTATTTTTTGGAGATTTTTGGAGCTAGAATGGCATTTCTGTAAATTCTGGAAAGAAGAAAATAAAAAAAAAATAGCTGGATAATTACATCCCGCCCCCCAGGTTGCAAAAAGTTTACGCTGGGCCCCCATTTTCTGATGCAGCCCCATTTTTTGGGGCGGACAATTACATCCCGCCCCCCCTCTTGGCAGAAATTTTTGCTGAGACCCGTAATGTGTTATAACAAGCTTGGGGTGCGAAATTGACAGGCAGTTATGGTTTTTTTGGCTGTAGCTCTCTGCCAGAAGTGTTTTTTTTTGGGGTTTTTGAGCTTTTTCTAGGGCTTTGGAAGGGGGAGGAGGCCATGGATGAAGCTTGGAGCTTGGAGGAGCATTTGGGAGAGGAAAATCTCAGCTTGGAGTGACACTTGGGTGAAATTTTCCTATTCTCTTGTGTTTTTGTTTTAGGGTTTTGTATTGTAATTGGATGATTGATTTTGAGAGAAAGCTTCTCCTTTTTATTATGAATCTCTGAATCTATCTTGTGTGGTTGTGTTGTGCTTGTTGTTGTTGGGTTGTGAATTGCATCTCTAGCATGTATTTTATCTTCTAAATTTGTGTATGAAACTTGAGTAAACTTTGTTATTTGGAACCCTAAGGGGAAATCCAAGAAGAGGATTATCCTAGCGGGCCCTCTCTAATGCGCTTATTGCCTATTACTCGCATGGGTTTCATTCATTACTTTTATTGCACCCCACACGTTCGATGAAATGACGTATTTTCCGATTGAGCTCCCTTAGCCGGGAGATCAATTGAGTTATATTTGAGATGAATTCTCACGCCCACGGCCTCATTCACACACACCACATGAGTCCTCCTCGTTGCTTGCCGATTCGGCTCTCCACCCCTAACCACTTAGATTAGATTTTAGTTTTCACCACTTTTTCTTCCACACTTCCACCCACCGTTAATTGAGGTTGTTGTTTCACACTTTATTTTTCTTTGTCCATCAAACTTGTGAACGTAGAACGAATTGTCCCTGTGATCCGACCCGGTACTCACCGGTTATTTATATATTGCATTGGCACTCCTACGCTTGGGAGTGGAAGGCGTGCTCTTTGCGCGTCCTTCCGAGTCAACCAATTGGCGCCGTTGCCGGGGACAACGGTTTCTATTAGTAGCATTTTTGATTGATTTTGAAAGATTTAGTGTGATACTTCTATCTCTTAGTGTGTGTCTTTCTATTTATTTATTTTCCACTTATTGAGTCGTTTGGTTGTTTATTTTCATTTTTTGTGAAATTTTTTTAACAACACCATGGCATCTTCTTCAGATTTTTCGGATATTGATTTGGAGGATATCCCACTTCCGACATACTTTCATGGCTCGGAGTGGGAGAACCCTCATTTACATATTAAAAAATTTGATGAGTGGATGTTTTCATGTCTTGGTGGGAATATTGATGATGATTGCATATATTTTAGATTTTGTCCCTCTTCTTTACAAGATGATGCTAGATTGTGGTTTGATTCTTTGTCTCTCGACTCACATTTTACTTGGTTGTCATTTCAGGCTGAATTTCTCCGAGTGTTTTTGCCTATCTTTTTGGAGCAGGTACAGGGGCGGTAGGCCATGGAGCAGTACATAGCGAGCTTTACCCAGGCCGATGGAGAGGCCTACCATCAGGCTTGGCAGAGGTTCACTGATTTGGTGCTTGCGTGCCCACACCAGAGCTTTCACGAGGATCATCTTCTGCAGATCTTCTATATAGGGTTATCGCCATTTGGGCGGGATTTTGTGCAGATGAGTTGCGGTGGGGAGTTCTTTGATTTTTCGACCGAGGATTCATGGTGTTACCCGAGGGACCTTGCAGAGTGGGAGCAGACTGCGCCATCTGCAGAGCCGTCACTTGGATATGAGGATGATGGCCAGTCCCAGTTTCCACTTCAGGATGCAGTGCAGCAGATTCAGTTCTAGCCTGAGGAGCCATCTGAGGGCTCATTCTATTACGACCCTATGGAATATCAAGAGAAACCTGCGAAGAGGGTGCATTAGGGCCAAGTAAAGGAATTTGAGCACATATATTTTGAGGAGTCAGAGGAAATTGATGATGGAGTGCGTGTCGACCACGACGGTGACACGATGCATTTTCACTTTGAGGTTGAGGATGAAGCGGATGTGCATGATGGCCGAGAGCAGATCGAGGACACCATGGGGCCTGAGCCACAATCTGTTGAGTATTGGACTCCCCGGATTTGGTTTTGGATGATGAGCAAACATAAATAAATCGTGAACTAATACTTTGTGAGCGCAGTTATGGAGATCGTCGCCAAATTCACGTGAACATCCAAAACGACGTCTCAAAACTTCTCAAAGCACGTATTCATATGCCTAAAGCTTCGTTGAAGCTTTTGGACCAACTTTGAAGTCATGAAGATTCGATCGAAGCTTTTGAAGACGGTTTGTCTAGATTTATATTTAGTCTTCTAGCTTTGTTATTTAGAATGTTAAGCCTTGAGTAGGTATTATCATTTAATCTTCATATCTCTCCTATCTTAGAGCTAGGATCTTAGTAGAAGTCCATTCAAACTTTCCCGAAGCATCGCGCTTCGATTCGGGACTTCTTGTGCATGTTAGTTGGTTCAAGAAAAAGAACCAACCGACTAGATGGTGATCTAGTCGGTCGGAAAAGCTTCTTGGACCGACTAGTTTGTCTCCCAAATTCTAAGCTCTTTACTGTTTACAGTTAGTCGGTCTTAGTTGACTCACCGACCGACTAGTTGGTGAACTAGTCGGTCAGTAATGCTTCTTAGACAGACTAGTTGAGCTTTACTGTACATGCCAATTTTTCACCTGAGTTACTGTTTATCATTAGTCGGTCTAAGAACGTTCGGTGACCGACTAGTTGACGATCTAGTCGGTCAACATTTGTTCTTGGACCGACTAAATCAAGTTGTATTCAGACTAATAGTTTTTTGACTCTTAGTCGGTCTAAGTTAACTGACCGACCGACTAGTTGAGAAACTAGTCGGTCGGAAAGTATTTTTGGACCGACTAGTTATCTAGGTCTGAAATTTCATCTGTTCACTGTTCTTCCTTTAGTCGGTTCATGTTGTTTCACCGACCGACTAGTTGATGAACTAGTCAGTCAGTGGTTGTTCTTTGACCGACTAATTGCCCCAGATTTCCAACCGTTGGGAGATGACCTAGCTCGATTTTGTGGGACCCTATAAATACGAAGCTTGGTCATTTCTCTCAAGGTTAGAGCTGCTATTGAGAGCCTTATTCAGATTGAAAGAGTTAGAGATTAAAACTCATTTCCAAAGCTCTCTTCCTCATAAGAAATCATTCTCTCCCTCATTTGAGATCTAGAATCCATCTTGAGAGAACCTTGTTCTTGTTGAGCCATCCAAGCTATTGCTTGATTCAAGTCTCCTACTCATTCCTAGGCACCCATTGCTGCTCATATTGGTGGTGCTAGGTCTTGGTGACTTCTCCTTCCTCAAATCCCTCCTTGCCCTAATTTGGTAAGAATACTCAAGGTATAGGGTTTGTGGTAAGTTGTTGTTTATTTCATATAAACTCTTTTATTTCTATTGATTCTCTTGGTTGTGAGAGAAGGTTGTGATCCCGGGTTGTGTGATTCACTATTGCTATTGATTGTATGATTTGATCTTGTGAAGGTTTTTCACAAGGTATTCATAGTGGAAATCTTGGGTTAGGGTTTCTAACCTAAGTATCCGGAGGGGATCCGGGTGTTCTGGGATGTAGGATCACCGGGAACAAGTCGGGGAGACTTGGGTGGATCCGAACCCATCATATCAATTGGTTGCATTGATTATTTGTTGTTGTCATTTTTAGCTTCCGCATTGGTTGGTAGTAGTTTGCACAATAATTAGGAATTATACTCCTTGTTATTTTTAAAGTATTATTCACCCCCCCTGACGTGCGTTTATATTTCATATATTCACGTACATTTTCTTTTGTGTTTCTCCGTGTTTTCCGCCGTCTCTTATTCGTTTTTGTATATTTTCCCGTTTTCTTTCACTTTTCTTTGTTTGTCCATGATTGCAGGAGTTCGACCACGTAGGGGACGTTTAACGATGATATCCCAAGTCCCCGGCAACGGCGCCATAAACTTGACCGGCGCCCCGCTTGAGGCGCGGCGGCGCGGTGTCGTTTACCGTAAGTTTCACGGTTAGTGTAGGGTGCGGGAATATCGAACTCAGGGAGGCGAGGTTGTGCTTGGGTCAGGTAGGACCTGAATCACCCCGAGGGGCGAGCTAGCCCGAATCGGTAGATGGTTGTCACGAAAGGAAATAAAAGCGTATGAACAAAAATAAAGTAAACCCGGGACTTTGGTTTCCAACCCGACGAGAGACTCTCGCCGATACGGCCTACGGGTATGGATAGCGATCGGGATGAGGGTCTAATGGTGAGACGTTGCCTCTGAAAGTGGTACCGGCGTCCCATGGGCCCGATATTCCGGTCGGTGCCCAGGATGATACACCGGACTTCCCGGATTCGATCAGTGGGCACTCCCGTGTCCATTAACACTGATCGATCCCGGGAGCACTAAGCCCGCAACGATATCTCCCAACGTCTCATCCTGCCGCTCCCGCGTGCTAGGATTTGGCGTCTACGCTAAAGGCGTGAGCTATGGCTAGGGAGTCAACCGCCAAGTTTATTCCCCCTTGGCCCAACGGTCAAAGGCGGTCTTTTTCCCGCCGATGACAATTAAACGCCCCGCGTAACCGTTAGATTCCTACTCCCTATCGATTTCCTAACCCTATGGACGCATCGGGAAGAGCCCCCGAAGGGGTTTCCACCAAAATCCCAGATTTGGGAACTACTCACAAAAATTCATGAAAAAGCAATCTAAATGAAATTTAACCGTTGAAATCATAATCGGACAATTGCAATGCGGAAGTAAAGGAGTAATAAAGACAATACTAAAATTTTAGAAAGATCTGAAAACTTACTTAAGAGTAACAATTACAGCCGTCACAAGGAAATAAAACAGTAAAAAATACAACAGCTCCCGTTTCTGGAACCCTAGGGGTTCTATATATAGACTTACGCATCAACCGATCGGTTGACAAGTCAACCGGTCGGTTGATCCGTTACAGATAAATAACAGAAAACAGCGAGTTTTCACCCGACCTCATGAACCGATCGGGTGAGTTCTTGGGCGATCGGTTGGATCTTGGAGCAGTCGGGTGAACCGGTCGGTTCGACGCCCGTGTCTTCAGCTCTTTTTCCTCAGCTACAGATGAACCGATCGGGTGAGAGTCACCCGATCGGTTGGAATTCTGCTCGAAAAAACAGAGAACAGCCGCCCGCAGAACCGGTCTGTGAACCGGTCGGGTGACTTCTTTGTGAGCTGCGGTAGAGACCGGGTGGTGCACGCGTGCATCACCCGATCAGTTGAAGATGACCAACCGACCGGGTGAGGGGTTGAAAGATGAAATCTTCGACGTTTGACCCCCTGGATCACGCGTGACTTCTTCCGTTGCTCCGGGGACTTGGGATATCATCGTTAAACGTCCCCTACGTGGTCGAACTCCTGCAATCATGGACAAACAAAGAAAAGGGAAAGAAAACGGGAAAATATACGAAAACGAATAAGAGACGGCGGAAAAACACGGAGAAACACAAAAGAAAACGTTGCCGGGGAGGCAACGTGCTTGATTATTTTGGGATCTCTTGAACCCTCGTGTCTAGCTCACATCCCTACCTCGCGATAATTTTCGCATTCTCCTTTTTTTTATTTTTCTTATTTTTATTTCTTATTTTATCTGTCTCTTTCCCACTTGTCGCTTCACGGGTGTTTGTTGTTTTTCATGCGCAGGAGTTCAAGGAGTCTTGACGACTTGATCCCCCTCGATCCAGAGATTAACGCCACCCTTAGGCGCTTGGCCGCCGAGAAGCGGAGAAGGGAAGATCTCGAATCCATGGGGGAGAACACCCCACCTCAGAAGTCTCTGCTGGAATACTCGATGCCATCTATCGAGTCCACTTTCGCCATCCATCCTCCAGCTATCACGTCCCAAAGCTTTGAGCTAAAGCCGTCATTGGTGACGTGGATCCAGCAGGATCAGTTTGCGGGTGCACCCATGGAGAGCCCGATCGAGCATCTAGACTCGTTCTTGGAGAAGTGTGACACCTTCCGGATTAATGGTGTCACGACAGAGGCTATCCGTCTGAAGCTGTTCCCCTTCTCTTTGCGAGACAAAGCCAAGCAATGGCTAAGGGGGAAGGACCCCAACACTTTCAACACCTGGGAGAAGCTCTCCAACGCTTTTCTGACAAAGTTCTTTCTTCCGGGGAAGACCATGAAGTTGAGGAGTGAAATCTCCTCCTTCTCCCAGGCCAGCCACGAGTCCTTGCATGAAGCTTGGACGAGATATAAAGAGATGCAAAGAAGATGCCCTCACCATGAGCTTCCGAAGTGGTAGATTATTAATCTGTTCTACAATGGGTTGAGGGATGACCTGAAATCTTCTATGGACGCTGCGGCTGGGGGTTCCTTCATGTCTAGAAGCGAGGAAGATGCCGGACATATTCTAGAAAACATGGCATCGAACAATGAGCGGTGGTGTGACGAGAGAGCCACACCAAGATCTGGGGGTGTACACAGAGTCGAGGACGTCGACAAACTTTCAAGCAAGTTTGACTTGCTTTCGACCCAGATCTCCGCACTAATGGTTGGAGCCGGTGGGGCCGATACACAGCGGATTTCAGCAGTAGAGTCCGGATTCTTCGGGGAATTCGACGGTGGTGACATCTCACCACCGTTGGATCAGGCGAGCGCACTATTTTACAACCCTACGTGAAATGCGCCGTACCCGCCAAGGACAAATTCCAACCCGGCCTACTCTCCGAACAACCGGAACCACCCGAACTTCAGTTACCGGCCACCATTTCAGCCCTCGCCGCCTCAGCAGCCGCATCAACAAGCATATCAGCCGGCTAGGCCACAGCAGAGTCAGTTTCAACAGCAACAATATCAGCAGCAACCATCTCAGCAACAATCTTACGCCCCCAGGAATCAGCAGCCGTTCCAGCAGCAGCAGCAGTATGGCCAACAAAGGGCTGTCTCTCCGGTTGAGTCTCTCTTGACTCAATATATTACCAACCAGGAGAGGATCAACCAGAAGCTGGAAATGGGTCAGCGGACCCTCACGGACCAAGTAACCCAGCTGGGGTTACAAGTGGCGAACCTTGCAAGGTCACAAAACCAATTACCGCCACAACCGGAGGTGAACCCGAGGGGAGCAACCCAGACATCGGCACTCGTGCACGAGCACGCCAATGTGTCCGCTATCGTTCTGAGAAGCGGGACACAAATTCCTACTAGAGTGCCCCCTAGCAACCCGGAAGCACCATTGGTCGTTGAGAAACCGATCGAAAAATCAAACGACACCGGTGCTTCGTCATCAAATCCTATGACTCCGGAGGGAGTCTCTGAAGAAGAGAAGGAGAAGAGGGGGAAAGAGAGCCCTAAAGTGTATAAACCCGTTGTGCCATTTCCACAACGGTTGGCTCAGGCAAAAATTGATGAGAAATATGGCAAGTTCTTCGCCATGGTCAAGGACCTGAGTTTGCAGATCCCCTTCCTAGAAGCAATCGAAACAATCCCCTCCTATGCAAAATTCTTGAAAGATTTGGTGACTATAGGGTCTAGAAAAGAGAAAGTAGTGTTAACGGCGGAGTGTAGCGCTCTTATCCAGAGGGCAAATCCGCCGAAACTTAAAGACCCGGGGAGCTTTTCCATTCCTTGCACGATCGGGGCAGTGAAGATTCATCGTGCACTCGTCGATCTCGGAGCGAGTGTTAGTTTGATGCCCTTGTCGATGTACAGAAGGATATGGATGGGTGATTTGGAACCCACCGGGATGACCCTACAACTAGCTGACCGATCGGTAAAATATCCGGTAGGAGTTGTGGATGACCTGCCCGTGAATGTGAGAGGGGTGCATGTGCCTGTGGACTTTGTAGTCATGGACATGCCCGAAGATGCACACACCCCCATTATCCTGGGACGGCCTTTCATGGCCACTGCTGGCGTTCTAATAGATGTGAGGAACGGAAAACTCTCTTTGAACGTCAGCGGAGAGAAAGTTGAGTTTGACCTGGGATTATCTATGAAGCACCCAGATCCCCCTGATGACCCTGGATGCAATTTGCTTGAGATAGAAGAAGAAAAGGCTGTAGAGGAGAACTCCTGGGAGATTCTCCTGAGAAACCCCCCCGATGACTTTGGGGATTTAGAAGATGAAGAAGGCCCCAAAGACAAAGAAGCTGCTAGAAAACCGAGTGCAGCAAGAACGACCCCTCCCGGGTTCCCCAAGGCTCCTCCTGTGAGGAGAACGGGGAAAGAGCACACGGACCTCACTAAAGACGAGGTCCGGATCCTGAAAAAGATGGCGGGAAGCGCCAACACCAAGGAAAAGCCCCCGGATCCCAAGAACAAGGGAAGGGTAGTCGAGCAAGTATTTTTCCAGCCGCTGACTACTCCAAGCGCCTTCAGCTCCAATGAGAAAGAGATGCCGAAATTTGGGCATCAACCGTATCAGCCACCATGAGCATCTCTTGCGGGCGTCGAGCCAACGACGTTAAACAAGTGCGCTTCATGGGAGGCAACCCATGTTCTAAACTTTTTCTCCAATTTTTAGCGTTATTTTTTTACTTTATTTTATCTATTTTTATAAATAAAATCAGCCGCGAGAACATCCGTTCGGGGACTTAAACAATTTTATTGGTTTTTGCAGGAAACAAGCCCCAACCGATCGGTTGATAACTCACCCGATCGGTTGGGATGTATCAGATACATGCCGAGATCTGTCCCCATATGACCCGATCGGTTGAGTAATGAAGAGACCGGGTGGCGGACCGGGTGAGCTGAGGAGAACTCTCGGGAAATTTTGGGGAATATCAACCGATCGGTTGAGTTCGAGCGTGATCGGTTGACGTGACCGGGTGAGCGGCCCTAAGTTCTCGGGAAAATGAGTGGAGCGGCCAACCGATCGGTTGACAAGTCAACCGATCGGTTCGCCTGTAGCATTTCTTCGGCAAAATTTTCGACCTAACTGTCAACCGATCGGGTGACAAGTCACCCGATCGGTTCGACTTAAAACCCTATATAAACCCCCCCGACACCCGCTCATTTCCATCTCGCCCGATCGCAAAAACCCCCAAAATCCGCCGTCGTTTCGCCTTTCCCTCTTCGCCAACAACCGATCTTCACTCCCCCACGCCCTCTACTCCTCCATTACTCCCACTCTCCACCTCCTTCATCAACCCCTCCATCATCTACACCCTCTCTCTCCTCCCATTCCGAATTTTTGACCTAGTTTTCCCCCAAACCACCCCCATTTCGAAAATTTTTGCCGAAGGAGTTCGCCGCGGCTCCACGCTACTCTCGCTGAACAGTGTGGGGGCATCAACGAGCAAGCTCCACCATTCCGCTTGGGTAAACTCGCTCCTAAGCTTATATTTATATATTTGCCCTATTTATTGTACTTGCTCGTTTGTTTGTGTTAGTGTGCATCCACGATTTTCGCACTAATTCTTGCTCGCACACACACACACACACACACACATGGCCAAGGATAAGGACAAAGGAAAAGAAATTATGCGGGAAGAGGAGCCGCCTCGAAAGAGGCGAAAACAAACGCGCCCTCCTTCCCGTACACGAGCACTTACACTTGGCCCTCCTCCGCCTATTATCCCCCCTGTGGACCCAATGTTGGGCCCGCATGGGTATATCTTTCGGGACCAGGAGCACAAAGATTTTTACCGTAGGCTTGATGCTCGAGGGCATCTTTCTACTAAGTTCCCGCACGCACAAACACTTGTCGATCTCGGTGTCTTCACCGAGGTCGAATCTCTTTTCGGTAACTTAGGATGGTTAGCCTTCCTTAATGCATCCGCCATTTCCTACCCGGCACTCACCCTCGAATTTCTCTCTACACTCGTTTTAGAGTCCGGGTCGATCGTTAAATTTCGGGTGCGTAACCGCAGTGTCACCATAAGTCTGAACACGATTAATGATATATTTGGTTTCCCCATTCTTGGGGATGATTCCATCCGACACTACGGGTACACGCCCGAATTTCAAGTCGATCAATTCTGGTTCCGCCTCACACTCATCAATGAATATCCCCGGGGTAGGGCTAAGGCATCCTCCATCATTCACCCCGTGTTTCGATTGGCCCACAGGATCATTTCATCTGCATTCTTTCCTAGGGACGAGTCTGGCACTGTGACTATCCCCGACCTTTTTATCCTTTGGGCCATGACTTTCCCTTATGTCCGGGATGATGATGGAGTTAGCTTCAGGGCCCCTACCGTCCCCATCCATGGCGGCGATTGGCTTGTTTACAAGCTTCTCGAGATCAGCCGGGCCGGTAAGGGAAAGTTTTGTTGTGGGGGCATCATCACTATCATATGCTCTTACCCCCAATTCCATATTCCCCTCCCCAATAATCTTCCCGTTGCCGCAGGACCATCACGTCTAGATATTGACGTCCTGCGGCACATTCACATGATTAGACCCCACTCGGCTGGCCGCTTCATTTTCAATTATGGCCACCCCCCAGCCCCTTACACCATTCTCCCCAACCCCGCTCGCATGACCATTGCTCTCGTGGGAGATTGGACTTTCCCACCTGATCCCGACTTCTTTGCTGGGTTGAATCTTCCATTTCTCCCCGCAGGCGCACGCAGACCACCGTCCCCTACCGCCCACTTAGGCGAGCAGGATATCCCCGCGTCTGCGGGAGATTTAGGGGCTGGCCCGAGTCGTCCTGTTTCAGCTCCGGGACCGATCACGTCTGAGCACCTCTTTGCGGCCATTTCTGGCCTTGTCTCCTGTGCTGGCATGACCACTGCCGCCGGCACCTCTTCGACCTTACCTGGCGGCACCACCTCTGCCTCGCGTCAGTCTACGTCTTTTGGTCGCCGTCAGGTATCTGCCCGTCTGGGGCTTGAGAGGGAGGTCCCTGCCCTTCGTGAGCTCGCCATGTCCTCTGCTTCCTCGGACCCATCGCCATCCTCCTTTCTTACTCACCCACGTTTCCTCGCACTTGAGAGGAATGTGGCCGCCATTCTCCGCCTTCTTACCCATATCCACGGACCACCTCCACCTTCACCACCCAGGCGATCTTCTCCTCCACCCACCCACACTTCTCCACATCCATCACCCCCCTCACCACATTCCTCCCCTCCCTCTTCACATCCCATCCCAGCATCCACTTCACCCCTCCCGACCACTTCCACCGCACCCACGCTACCTCACTCCTCCTCCGTCACTCCATACGTGCGCCGGAGGAAATTGCCGGTGCGCTCCAGATCCCTCCCACCACCTCCCACTACCGTCACCACCGCACCTACTTCCTCCACTTCTATTCCTCTCACCACCGCCTTGATCGCCTTCCTACCACCACCACCCACCACCACCGACACTCCTCCCATTGTTCACACCACCACTGCCCCTACTCCTTCGCCTCTTTCCCCACTTCTCAGCACACCCCCAGCCTCCCCCGACCACCCATCCACACCCTCTTCCGAGGAGGGCGAGGACTCAGCTCCTCCTGATTTCTAGATTCACCTCTTTTGTTTTTGACCCCCCATGCACATATCTGGATTTCATTGATCATATCATTTCGCTAGCACTTTCTGGTCTAGCTTGGGGGACGTCTACTTTGGTGTGCTGTCGTGTTTTGTTTGTTTTTCTCATTTTTTATGTGTGTGTGCTTGTTTTTCATTTTTTGAATGTCGTGTCGTGTGGTTTTATTTTTATTTTTATTTTCGTATTGTTTGATTTTGATTTTGATTTTTCTTTATTTTTCAATTTTATCTATGTGTTTTCCTCGTTTTCATTTCTTTTTGTGTCAGTGCGTGTTCCCCCCCCCCTTTTCATTGCCCTCCCGTCCTCACTCATATTGCATTGAGGGCAATGCAAACTTCAGCTTGGGGGAGTCGCACTGTGTGCGTCGTTTGAGTCCTTCTTTTTCGTATTTTTTGTGTCGTTTTTCATCGTGTTTTTATTTTTTTCTTGTTTTTCTTTTTTTAGCTCTTTCTCCTAGAAATGACTCCTATGATGAATCGCCACAAAGTCACACACACCTAGCATTGCATCGATGATCACACTCACTAACCCTAGGATTTCGAGTCCTCTTGCATTTCACGCATTGCAGGTCCACTTAGCTTTTTGTGAGTCGTGTGTCGTGACTAGCATTTGGTGTGCTTCTGCTTTCTGATTTTACTTTATATACCTATCCAGGAATGACCCTTAGATTATCATGCTCCAATTTGAATATGCGGTATATGTTTCCACTGTTTGCATGCTATATATACTTCAATTCGCATGCGTCGGGATTCCACAACTAAGGACTAGGATAACCCATTTAGCCTACGCCCTATTTAGCGAGAATAGTTTCCGTTGCCCAAGTGTTTAGATTTCGACTTCTATTTTTGTTTTACTTGGTGCAAATCCCCTCGTCATGTACCGTTCTCCCACTTGGGAGAGTACACATGTGTATAGCCAAAAATCCAAAAAAAGGAGAAAAGAAAAGAAAAACCCAAAAAGAAAAGAAAAGAAAAATTGTGTATAGCCCAAAAATCCAAAAAAAAAATACAAATGCCCAAAACCCAAAAAAATTTCCGTGTGAATATTTTTTCATACTTGCCAAGAATAAAGGGAAGGCGAGAATTTGCACCGAGTGTTCTTCTCCACATCATCTCAACCCCCGTCGTTATCGAAAACACTTGGCTTAGGAACTTTTTAGCCAGTATCTAGGCTGTAGTGGCGTGATTTCCTTAACCCTAGTTGTGGAGTCCCCGATGCATGATACGCTTCTATTCCCACTCTTCTCATGCATGCTTGAACTTATATTCGCCGCTTAATTCAATTCGAATCGATATTTTGGGTCATATCTTGGATTTGTGTATATCGAGCCTCATAGCACATCGTAGAAAGCATCACCATTTGCTAGCACACGACGACGCTCACTCGCGCTTCACCGCGTGGACCCACGACACTTATTTGGACTCGCTTTCCTAGGTTTAGTGGTGTGATTTGGCGTTTGCTTACTTGGTGTGTCGTTTTCGATTTTGGTGGCTCTGATGGACGATCTAGGGTTTAGAGTTTTCTTTTTCTTTCTTCCTCTCTATTTTTTTTCCTTCCAAGCTTCTACTCTCACTCGTCTTCCTCGAGGATGAGGAAGAGTTCAGCTTGGGGGATTTTGACGTGCGTTTATATTTCATATATTCACGCACGTTTTCTTTTGTGTTTCTCCGTGTTTTTCCGCCGTCTCTTATTCGTTTTCGTATATTTTCCCGTTTTCTTTCACTTTTCTTTGTTTGTCCATGATTGCAGGAGTTCGACCACGTAGGGGACGTTTAACGATGATATCCCAAGTCCCTGGAGCAACGGGAGAAGTCACGCGTGATCCAGGGGGTCAAACGTCGAAGATTTCATCTTTCAGCCCCTCACCCGGTCGGTTGGTCATCTTCAACCGATCGGGTGATGCACGCGTGCACCACCCGGTCTCTACCGCAGCTCACAAAGAAGTCACCCGACCGGTTCACAGACTGGTTCTGTGGGCGGCTGTTCTCTGTTTTTTCGAGCAGAATTCCAACCGATCGGGTGACTCTCACCCGATCGGTTCATCTGTAGCTGAGGAAAAAGAGCTGAAGACACGGGCGTCGAACCGACCGGTTCACCCGACTGCTCCAAGATCCAACCGATCGCCCAAGAACTCACCCGATCGGTTCATGAGGTCGGGTGAAAACTCGCTGTTTTCTGTTATTTATCTGTAACGGATCAACCGACCGGTTGACTTGTCAACCGATCGGTTGATGCGTAAGTCTATATATAGAACCCCTAGGGTTCCAGAAACGGGAGCTGTTGTATTTTTTACTGTTTTATTTCCTTGTGACGGCTGTAATTGTTACTCTTAAGTAAGTTTTCAGATCTTTCTAAAATTTTAGTATTGTCTTTATTACTCCTTTACTTCCGCATTGCAATTGTCCGATTATGATTTCAACGGTTAAATTTCATTTAGATTGCTTTTTCATGAATTTTTGTGAGTAGTTCCCAAATCTGGGATTTTGGTGGAACCCCTTCGGGGGCTCTTCCCGATGCGTCCATAGGGTTAGGAAATCGATAGGGAGTGGGAATCTAACGGTTACGCGGGGCGTTTCATTGTCATCGACGGGAAAAAGACCGCCTTTGACCGTTGGGCCAAGGGGGAATAAACTTGGCGGTTGACTCCCTAGCCATAGCTCACGCCTTTAGCGTAGACGCCAAATCCTAGCACGCGGGAGCGGCAGGATGAGACGTTGGGAGATATCGTTGCGGGCTTAGTGCTCCCGGGATCGATCAGTGTTAATGGACACGGGAGTGCCCACTGATCGAATCCGGGAAGTTCGGTGTATCATCCTGGGCACCGACCGGAATATCGGGCCCATGGGACGCCGGTACCACTTTCAGAGGCAACGTCTCACCATTAGACTCTCATCCCGATCGCTATCCATACCCATAGGCCGTATCGGCGAGAGTCTCTCGTCGGGTTGGAAACCAAAGTCCCGGGTTTACTTTCTTTTTGTTCATACGCTTTTATTTCCTTTCGTGACAACCATCTACCGATTCGGGCTAGCTCGCCCCTCGGGGTGATTCAGGTCCTACCTGACCCAAGCACAACCTCGCCTCCCTGAGTTCGATATTCCCGCACCCTACACTAACCGTGAAACTTGCGGTAAACGACACCGTGCCGCCGCGACGCAAGCGGGGCGCCGGTCACCCCCCTCTAGTACTTGTGCATTAGCTTTCAGGGCATTACATTTGGTATCAGAGCCATATACTAAGCTATGTCTGCCAACGACAACAAGACCGTGCGTCCACCTTCGGATTATAGCACCTTCAAGAACCGTGAAGGAGCTTCTTCGGTAATGGAAGGATATTCCTCAACGAGGCCTCCATTCTTCAACGGTACCAACTACGGGTACTGGAATGCCGGATGGAAACTTTCCTCCGGAGTGCTTCACTATGGAGGACCACAATGAAGGAGTATGTCGAGCCCGTTGAAGAAGATTTCGAGAAATGGACACCCGCGGAGGTCGCCGCGGAGGTAAACAATGCCAAGGCAATGAACGCCTTGCAATGCGCATTGGAGCCCAAGGACTTCAATAAGATATGCACATGTAAGAGTGCATATCAAATTTGGAACTCCCTCCTCATCTTACATGAAGGGACGAGTAGGGTAAGAGACTCTAAACTCGTTGTAGTTAATAAAGATTACGAGATGTTTCATATGCTACAGGGTGAGAAGATGAAGGCGTGTTATGCTCGCTTCGTCGACATCATAAACGAGTTAGAGGCTCTCGGCAAAACCTACACCCAAAAGGAGAAATGTTCGAAGCTTATAGAAGGACTTCCTTCTAGTTGGGAAAAGCGTACCTTCGCCATCGAGGAAGGTAACGATATGAACAAGTATACCGTAGTTCAATTAATGGGTACTTTAATGTCATACGAGGTACGCAAGGATAGCAAGGTGAAGTTACAAGAGAAGATGAAGTCTTACTTGAACCAAGACGTGCCTAAGAAAAAGGCGATTGCGTTCAAGGCGGCTCCATCCACCTCTACCGATGACGAGGACTCGGAAGACGAAATGGACATGGAATCCATTGCCCTCATGGCAAAGAAGTTCAATCGCTTCTTCCGAAAAGGTAACTTCAAAGGTAAATCTAAATTTACTTCTACTAACGCCTCTCCTCCTTTATGCTTTAAATGCAATAAGCCAGGACACATCAAAGCGGATTGTCCACAAAACAAGCAAAAGGAAAAGTGGAAGGCGCCGAAGTACGACAAATCGAAGAAGTATAAGAAAGGCTACAAGAAAGGATTTGTCGGTTTCACCGATTCCGAAGATGACTCTTCAAGCGGGGAGTCGGATGATGTGAAAGTGGAGCAAGCGCACGTATGTTTCATGGCTAACGAGGAAAATGTTCAAGAACCCGCCTCCGATGAAAGCGAGGATGAAAGCGATGAGGTAACTATGGATGACCTTAGACTAGCTAATGAGCAAATATGGAATAGATATGCTAAATTAGTTGAACGATATAATAAGACTAAAGATGAGCTAGTTAGCATCCAAACCTCACCTAAAACTATCATCACCAACAACGACACCGTTGTTGAAGGGTTGAAGAATGAGATTGTTAATCTCAAGACTCAACTTGAACATGTTAGCATTGAGGATCCGGAGGAACACAAGATAGCGGATTTGACTTCTCAAAACTCGACTTTAAGTATTGAGAATGAGAATCTTAAATCTCGTGTTTATGTGCTCATATCGCAAGTATTCACTTTGGATGCTTCTATGCGTTCTCTCACCGAGAAATAAGAGAACACATTAGGCCGAATTAATAAATTCAATAAAGGTAAGAACCATTTGGATAAAAATCCTAAGTGACTTACTTCCGGCCAATCACCACATTGGCTTGTGGTATACGATGAGAACTTCATCCAAATCGGCCACTACTTTTGTTAGGCCAACTTCCGGTGCTTCGACGAGTGGTAGCAAACACTCTATTGGTAGTTCATCTACCAATGGTGCTTCCACCTCGTCCACACCCTCTTTCGGAAAGAAACCCACTTTGGGTGGACCTCCAAAGAAGGGCCATGCCTACATGTACACCAATACTATGCCACGTAGGAACACACGTCCTACTCCACCGGCTCACTCATATGATGATTTCTATGCTACACATTCACGGGCACGTGCACAACATGTGAGACACCCTCACGCACGTGTTCCCTCACATGCATATGTTCACCCACATCGTTATATGAATAATTATCCACATGCACCATTTCATCATGTTCCTTTTACCTATCCACGACATGCATCACGTAGAAATCAACAAAGCATGCATGCTCCCAATAGGATTAAAGCTCCCAAAATATTCTCAATTTGGAGCCCAAAAGACACAAGTATGAATGAAAAACAAATCTACATGAATGATTATTTTTTGAATGTAGTGGATAATATTAATTATATTGGGAAGTCTAAGTCCAATTGGACTTGGCTTCCAAAGGTCTAACCTTTGAGGACCCAATGATCTTGGGTACCATGAAATGATATAATCATCTTTAGGTACTCAAGAAAAACAAACGGAGCAACAAAGTCAAATTTGGCTCCAAGGATGGGTGGATACTCAATAGCGGGTGTTCAAAACACATGACGGTCGATGCTCAATTGCTTTCCAGAGTGGTGCCCATTGCTAATGGGAACCGGGTAATCTTTGGAGGCAACGAGAGCGGAACCATCGTCGGTGTTGGTAAAGTGGGTAACCCATCTAAACCCTTAATTAGTGATGTCTATCTTGTTAATGGTTTAAACCACAATCTTATTTCAATAAGCCAACTTTGTGACAAAGGTTACAAAGTTAGCTTTGCGAAAGGATTGTGTCACATTTTTAATAATGTTAATAATGATTTATTATTTTCCGGCACACGCCATAAAGATATTTATATTTTGGATTTTCCTAAGTCATATGAACAATGTCTCGTTGCCAACACAAGTGAACAACACTTATGGCATCGACGCTTCGGTCATGTGAACTTTGGAACACTTTTTAAGCTTTCAAAATTAAATTCCATTAAAGGTTTTCCTAAGCTTGTTTTTGAAAAGAAAAGTTTTTGTGACTCATGTAAACGAGGCAAGCTTCCTAAATCTTCATTTAAACCTAAGAAAAGCATTTCTACTAAACGACCTCTAGAACTATTACATCTAGATTTATTTGGGCCAACTAGAGTTGCTTCTTTAGGAAATGCTAGATATGGGCTTGTCATCGTAGATGATTTTTCGAGATTTACATGGGTATTTTTCTTATGTAATAAAAATGAAGCTTTTGAAAACTTCACAACATTTGTGAAAAAAGTACAAAATCTCATCGGAACCACCATTGTCACTATTCGTAGTGATCATGGAGGTGAATTTGAGAATGAGTCTTTCTCAAATTTTTGTGATGATCTTGGAATTACACACACGTTTTCCTTCCCTCGCACACCCCCTCAAAATGGTGTTGTTGAGAGAAAGAATAGAACGCTTGTGGAGTGTGCTCGCACAATGCTCGATGATAGCCAACTTGGCCATCAATTTTGGGCGGAAGCGGTACACACCGCTTGCTATGTGTTTAATAGAATACTTTTGAGGCCCGGCACCAAACAAACTTGTTATGAATTGTTGTTTGGTAGATTGCCTCAAGTTAAACATTTTCGTGTTTTTGGTGCGAAATGTTTTATTAAAAACACTTATGAAAATTTGGACAAGTTTGATCCGAGATCGGATGAGGGGATATTTGTTGGGTATTCCTCACGTAGCAAAGCTGTCACGCCCCGCTTCCCTAATATGGAAGGCGAGACGTGAGGAGGTCCGCTCAGACGTGGAGCTGTCAAGCTGCAGTTTGATAAGCGTCTGTAAAACTTTTTTTAGTAGCAAGTAACAGGTCCTTGCATTGCGACGAAACAACAACAACAACAATAAAGCAGATAAAAGAACATCCACCAATAACATCCAACAAATATTACAACATCACAGAATAGTCACAAAAGTACAAGTCTGAACAATAGGCCTAAAGCATGGCCAAACAAAACAATGAGAGATAGGTGCTACGCACCGAAACCTAACAACAACTACGGAAAGGTAACAACTAAGGGGAGACTCCAAACGAGTCTAGGACTGGTCACCGGTGTCCTCGAACTCGGTCTCAGCAGGGACCTCAAACTCAGCGTCTCCGAACTGCTCGTCTTCTGCTATCTGCTCTGTCTCAAAGTCTGACATGTGACACCCAAAGAGAAAAGGGCACATGTCAGCAAAAGTCTCCCAAGAAAGGCGGAGGACTTTTGTGCAAGGATACAAATAAAATAATGCAACTAGCAGTTCTAACATGATGATATAGCATGACATTAAAAGAATGCAATAATTAAATGAACAAGATAATAATAATCAAACACGGTGTAGCAGAAAGCTACAATTCACTATTTCACGATTCACGAATCACTGATTTATCACTTTGTGCACAGAGTTTCCGTCTTTTGGCTGAAGTGGCTGTACGGGCTCACTTCTACGCTCAAGCGATCGTTTAACCCTACCCCTCCACGTGTATATGGACTGGCGCCCATCTTCTGGATCACGAGCCAGGAAGTGTTATTGGCATAGGGTTGTGCCCGCAAAGCAGGTGCCTAGCCTCAATAGTTACAATTATTGTAGCGTGTGCTACGCAATCACGATAGAACAATTTGATGCATGACATGTAATGAGCAGTTAAAGTGCGTACAGTTAATTGAAAGTAAACGTGACATGGCAGCATGAATGGAAACAGGTAAAAAGTGTCGGATCTAGTTTCGTTGTCAAACTAAATCTAATAGGGGCGTCTAGGCGACTATCATTTCACCGCCTAGTCTCTTTTACGCTAATACAAAAATTGGCCTAAGACGTGGCCTAAATAATTACTGGCAAGTATCACTTGCCTGTTTCCGGTGGTAATGGTTGTCGTGGGTTTGAGCGTTGCGTTACGGTGAGTCCGGTTCGCTGTTTTGGTCAAACAAATCACCGAATTAGATATTTCGTAAATAAACATATTATCGAAATAATCTCTAAAATGGGTTCGTTTAAATCTATCGGGTTCACTGGCTAGGGTGACGTTTGTATTGTGTTATACAGACATGACACGCTTTATTTTATTCAATATTTACTACACCAACATTATTTACAAAGTGCTAACATGCTGAAATCAATAACACTAGTTACTGCTAATCAATTAACTAATATTAACTCATAATTAATTAATTAAGCTAATCACATGGTATTATATATTCCAGCTACTAACAGTAATATTTATTAAGAGGTAACAAGTTAACATGGTATAACTCTAGCCTTACCTTACTAATATCAAATACAACCCCTTCCATTATTAGGCCTGTTACCTAGCTCTAACATATAATAATACCCCCCACACATTTCTTTATTCTATTTCTCTTTAATACTATCACTGTCATTCTCTTAATTAGGCTGCCCTCTCCCTTTACTCTCTGTCTCTTCCTCTCTTTACTTCTCTTTTTTTCTTTCTCAGTTGTTCTTCCTTTCTTGTTTTTTTTCTTTTGTTTCAAATGGCAGCAAGGGGAGGCACTTACGGCGATGGGGGAAGGAGGTCTCACGGCCGGCGGCGGGTCCAGACTCCAGGCGGCGGCGGCGGCACACAGGGCGGCGGCGGCGCGGTTGTCCGACGGGCGGCGGCGCGCGCAGCTCAGGCGACGGCGGCTTTCCGGGCGCATGCGGCGGCGGCTTCTCACGGCGTGGGTGAGGGGATGCGGCCAAAGGGGAGGAGGTTAGGGCTGAGGGAAGGAGGAGATGAAGATCTGAAGGTGAGGGTTTGATTTTGTATCTGAAATTGTATAGATCTGAAGTCTGTTTCAGATTTGGGCGTTTTCCTCTCTTTTTGTTTTTAATTTCAGAATCTTTGGTTGGGAGATTTGATGAATTGGTTTGTTGGATGGCAAAATGGGTTCTGAAATTGTTTGGGAATTGATATGGGTTTTGGTTTGATTCTGGTTTTGGGAAAGAATCTGAAATGTTTGATTTTGGGGTTTGAATCTGAAATCGATTTTCAGATCTCCTCTCTTGCTGTTTGGGAAAAATGATTTGGGATGAATTTGTTTCTGTTTTGTGGAATGATTTTGCAGGGTTCGTTCATCAGGGAGAGACAGTCGGCTTAAGAAGTGAGCAGGGAGACAGAACGCTTTCATTCGTCAACTCATCTTAATTAGATTAAGATGGAAGTTAATGCAACTTTAGACTTTTGTAGAGACGTGTTATTTTTCTCAAACGAAAACAAGGAACAAAGAGAAGCCAACTTTGATTTCAGAAGTGGTTGTTTAAAACGTGTGTGTTGTCGTGTAGTTAAGGGTTAAGGTAAAAACGTAATTAACGTAATTAATTAGTCATCATTAGAAATGGAAAAGTAATTAGTGAAATTAATTAAAGAAATTAAGATTTTGTAATTAGTAAATTGTATTTAGTAGAATAATTAAGTTAAATCATTTTTAGTTAAAACTTGATGGTAAATATTGACAACACGTTAAAACAAAAATAGTGACGCGCCCGCGTCGATACGTACGGACGAAAAAGTAACTGGATAACAGAAATAAAATACTGGCACGCCCAAACAAAAATGCGCCTAAAGATACTGGCCATTACATTCTACCCACCTTAGGAAAAATTCCGTCCTCGGAATTCTCATCAACTAAGGAGCAGAAAACAAATATGGATAACGCTCTCGTATCTCATCTTCCCGCTCCCAGGTAGATTCTCCTGGCGAGTCACGACGCCACATCACTCTGACTAGATCTATAGTCTTGTTCCTGAAGACTTTCTGACGTTGATCCAGGATCTCCACCGGTTGTTGTTCGTACGTCAGATCTAGTCGAACTGTAATCTCAGAGTAGTCCACAGCATGAGAAGGGTCGCTGATATAACGGCGGAGCTGGGACACATGAAAGACGTCATGAACTCCCTCAAAGGACGGTGGCAAAGCTAAGCGATAAGCTACTTCTCCAACTCGCTCTAGCACATCGAATGGTCCAATATATCTCGGGCTAAGCTTGCCTCTTTTCCCAAATCGAATCACTCCTTGATTCGGTGAGATCTTCAGAAACACATGATCTCCTGGCTGAAACTCCAGAGGACGCCGTTTAGCATCTGCCCAATGCTTATAACGGTCCTGGGCGATCCGAATCTTGTCCCTGATATCACGCACAACATCAACTGCTTCCACTATCATCTCTGGCCCCAAGAGCTCTCTATCACCCACGTCATCCCAACTCAGTGGCGATCGACATTTTCTCCCGTAGAGAGCAGCAAAAGGCGCCATGCCAATGCTTGCCTGATAGCTGTTGTTGTAGGAAAACTCCACCAGGTGCAGATGATCCTCCCATGAACCCTTGAGATCCAACATGCAAGCTCTCAACATATCCTCCAATATCTGAATAGTGCGCTCCGACTGTCCATCAGTCTGTGGGTGATACGCAGTACTGAACTTTAGACTGGTACCCAGATTGGTTTGCAAACTCTTACAGAATTGAGATGTGAATCGCGTATCACGATCTGATACAATGCTCACAGGGACTCCATGCAAGCGTACGATTTCCTACATGACATAATTCACATCACAACTTGTACCAGAAGGAATTATAAAGGCATGAGTTAGGTCATTACCTCCATATACTTCCTTGCTAATATCTCCGTGGATTGCCCAACTCGGAAAGGTATAAAGTGCGCGGACTTGGTCAATCGATCAACTATGACCCAGATCGCGTCGTTCTGCCTGGTGCTCCGAGGTAAGCCAGTCACGAAGTCCATCGTGATGTGCTGCCACTTCCATTCTGGAATTGGCAGAGGTTGCAATAGTCCAGCAGTGCGATGATGTTCAGCCTTCACTTGCTGACTCACGAGGCACTTGGCAACGCTCCGTGCCACACTTCTCTTCATTCCATGCCACCAGAAATTCTGTCGAAGATCCTTGTACATCTTAGTACCTCCAGGATGAATAGAATAAGGCGAACTGTGAGCCTCATTCATCAACTCCTCTCTTATATCTCCGGCAGGTACGCAGATCCTACTACCATATCTCAAAGATCCATCCGCGTGAATCAGAAAATCTGTTCGAAGCCCTGCTTCGACTTGCTCTCTGATCTTCTTCAACTTAGCATCTCCAGCTTGAGCAGTCTTGATTTGATTCACAATCGTCGATTGAATCTGCATGTTCATCAATGACGATGTGACTCCCGATAGTACAGCTTCAATATCCATCTCTCGCAGATCCTGTTGCAATCTCCACTGAGCTGTGAGAATCATCACTTCGGGTAGTCGACTCAAGGCATCCGGTACGACATTCACCTTCCCAGGATGATACTGAAGATCGATGTCGTAGTCTGCCATCAATTCCAACCATCTGCGCTGTCTCTTATTCAGCTCCTTCTGGGTGAATATATATTTCAAACTTTTGTGATCAGTGAAAATTTTCACTTTCTCACTCAGTAAGAAATGTCGCCAGATCTTTAGTGCAAAGATGACATCGGCTAACTCCAAGTCATGGGTCGGATAATTTTTCTCATGGATCTTCAACTGTCGCGAAGCATATGCGACCACATGATTGTGCTGGTGCAGAACGCATCCAAGTCCCTTGCCTGATGCGTCGCAGAAAATTTCGAAGCCTCCGCTTCTGTCTGGAATAGCTAAGACTGGTGCAGTAGTCAGTCTCTCCTTCAAAGTAGAAAAAGCTTGCTCACAAGAGTCTGACCAACAAAATTTAACATCATTCCTCGTCAATCTCGTCATCGGCTCAGCTATCCTCGAGAAATCCTTGATAAATCTACGGTAGTATCCTGCCAATCCAAGGAAACTCCTGATGTCCGATGCCGATCGAGGTGTAGGCCATTCACTGACAGCTTTGACCTTCTCCGGATCCACTGAGATACCAGCTCCCGATACTACATGCCCAAGGAATGCAATTCTATCTAGCCAGAATTCGCATTTACTGTACTTGGCATATAGTCTATGGTGACGGAGCGTCTCTAACACCATCTTCAGATGCTATGCATGCTCTTCCTCGCTCTTCGAGTACACCAGGATATCGTCTATGAAAATCACCACGAACTTGTCAAGGAAGTCGTAAAAGATAAGGTTCATGAGATTCATGAACACAGCAGGAGCGTTGGTCACACCGAACGGCATGACAACGAACTCGTAATGCCCGTATTTAGTCCGAAAAGCAGTCTTGAGTACATCTTCCTTCTTGACTCTGACTTGATGGTATCCGCTCCGGAGATCCAACTTTGAAAATACTCTCGATCCACCAAGCTGATCGAAGATATCATCAATACGGGGCAGCGGGTACTTATTCTTCACTGTGATCTGATTCAACTCCCGATAATCAATGCACATTCTTCTCGAGCCATCTTTCTTCTTCACTAGCAAGACGGGTGCACCCCAGGGAGATACGCTGGGATGAATGAAACCCTTCTGTAGTAGCTCATCCAACTGCTTCCTTAACTCTTCTAATTCTGCAGGAGCCATACGGTACGGTGCCTTCGAAATTGGTTGAGCTCCTGGCATAAGGTCGATGCCGAACTCCAACGCTCGATCGGGCGGCAGTCCAGAAATGTCTTCAGGGAAAACGTCTTCGAAATCTCTCACTATTGCAGGCTTCTCTGGTTCAGCAATCATAGATGCAACGGTCAATCGGTAAGGCTGGGCTCGGAACTTGATAGGTCCAAGCGAACGTCCTCCACCGACAAACTCGAATACTGGGTGGTCAGGAATTTCGAACACCACTTTCTTCCGGTGACAGTCGATCGTGGCATAAAAAGCTCCTAACCAGTCAATACCGAGTATAGCATCGAAATTGGATAGGTCGTGGACAATGAAATCAGCATATAGTTCGTGTCCACTAATCACCAACGGGCATGGTCTACATCCCAGTGCAACCTTCACTACACCATTCCCAGTTGTAATGTTCCAACACTTGGGAAGTGTATAGGTGGGTATCGAGTGTTTGACTACGAACTTCCGAGATAGGATGCACATGGAAGCTCCAGAATCGAACAGGGTCAAGGCCGGGTGAGATGAAACTAAGATGACACCTAAGGGTAACATGTAACTAGATTAACATGGATCTAACTAATCAAATATAATGCATAAATAAGGAGGACTAGTATAGAAGTTACCTGCAATAAATCCATCCTCAGTCTCTGCCTATACTGCAGTCATCGTGAAGGCTTGCCTCTTAGGCTGAACGGCCCGCTGGAAAGCCTGTTTCTGGGGAATGAGAGGCGCTCCACGTCCAGCAACTACCGGAGCTCTCTGCTGCTGAACTCCGACTGGTGCCTTCCACGGTTGCTTAGCACTCGGGCAATCCTTCAAAGTATGCGAAGCATCGCCACAAACCAAGCACTGGCCCAGAAGCCTCCTGCACTGCTCCTTCACATGACCAGTCTTGCCGCAATGACTGCACGTCTTCTGGCTAGGCCCACCTGGCCTCTTAAACTGCACGGACTGATTAGGCTTGAACCCAGGCCTAACCACAGCTCTGGCCTGCTCCATAGGCCTCTTTCCAGCACCTGAATACTGCCCTCTCTTCTGATTGGCAATCAGCTCCTGTCTCTTGGCAGCTATCAACAACTTCTGGTAAGAGTCTAAGTCCGAAGAGGAAATCAGACTCTGCAGCTCCAAAGATAAACCCTGTAAGAATCTCTGAGCTCGATCGTCAGCAGTCTCCACCATCTTCGATGCAAAGCGACTCAGTCTCATGAACTCTTGGTGGTACTGATGCACTATTAGATTTCCTTGCTTCAGATTGATGAACTGCTGCATCAGCTCCCTCCTGGCAGCTTGAGGAAAATACTCCTCATTAAATCTCGCCTTGAAAGTGGCCCAGGGGATAGGCTTTGCCAACATCTGCTCTTCTGACTCCCACCAACTGCGGGCATTGTCCTTCAGTTGCTTCTTCACTAAGTCAACCCATCCAGCCGGGTTAACCTTCGAGAGAAGCAGGTTATCCTCTGTGTTCTTCATCCATTCATCCGCAGCTAATGATCCTTCTGACACAGTGAAATATGACGGGCCCAGCTCCCGAAATTGCTTCGCTCCCGGCTCGAATCGAGGGGCATTCTGAAGCATGCCCTGTTGAACCTGCATCATCTGATGCATCATCCTCATCATCTCAGCCGTGGTGGGTTCTCTATCAGCATCCGCAACACGTCCTGCTCCACCATCAGCTCCAGGTCCACTACCAGCTCCTCGAGTAACGCGTCTACCGGCCATCTAAGACAAGGAAATGTTCAGATTAGACTTAATCATGACTCGAATGTTATGAATATTTAAATGGATGTTGGTATCATTATTGTTGTTCTGATATTTCACAGATGCAAAGAGAAGACATGCATGGGCCACCACTAAAACCTGTCACGCCCCGCTTCCCTAATATGGAAGGCGAGAGGTGAGGAGGTCCGCTCAGACGTGGAGCTGTCAAGCTGCAGTCTGATAAGCGTCTGTAAAAATTTTTTTAGTAGCAAGTAACAGGTCCTTGCATTGCGACGAAACAACAACAACAACAATAAAGCAGATAAAAGAACATCCACCAATAACATCCAACAAATATTACAACATCACTGAAAATAGTCACAAAAGTACAAGTCTGAACAATAGGCCTAAAGCATGGCCAAACAAAACAATGAGAGATAGGTGCTACGCACCGAAACTTAACAACAACTACGGAAAGGTAACAACTAAGGGGAGACTCCAAACGAGTCTAGGACTGGTCACCGGTGTCCTCAAACTCGGTCTCAGCAGGGACCTCAAACTCAGCGTCTCCGAACTGCTCGTCTTCTGCTATCTGCTCTGTCTCAAAGTCTGACATGTGACACCCAAAGAGAAAAGGGCACATGTCAACAAAAGTCTCCCAAGAAAGGCGGAGGACTTTTGTGCAAGGATACAAATAAAATAATGCAACTAGCAGTTCTAACATGATGATATAGCATGACATTAAAAGAATGCAATAATTAAATGAACAAGATAATAATAATCAAACACGGTGTAGCAGAAAGCTACAATTCACTATTTCACGATTCACGAATCACTGATTTATCACTTTGTGCACAGAGTTTCCGTCTTTTGGCTGAAGTGGCTGTACGGGCTCACTTCTACGCTCAAGCGATCATTTAACCCTACCCCTCCACGTGTATATGGACTGGCGCCCATCTTCTGGATCACGAGCCAGGAAGTGTTATTGGCATAGGGTTGTGCCCGCAAAGCAGGTGCCTAGCCTCAATAGTTACAATTATTGTAGCGTGTGCTATGCAATCACGATAGAACAATTTGATGCATGACATGTAATGAGCAGTTAAAGTGCGTACAATTAATTGAAAGTAAACGTGACATGGCAGCATGAATGGAAACAGGTAAAAAGTGTCGGATCTAGTTTCGTTGTCAAACTAGATCTAATAGGGGCGTCTAGGCGACTATCATTTCACCGCCTAGTCTCTTTTACGCTAATACAAAAATTGGCCTAAGACGTGACCTAAATAATTACTGGCAAGTATCACTTGCCTGTTTCCGGTGGTAATGGTTGTCGTGGGTTTGAGCGTTGCGTTACGGTGAGTCCGGTTCGCTGTTTTGGTCAAACAAATCACCGAATTAGATATTTCGTAAATAAACATATTATCGAAATAATCTCTAAAATGGGTTCGTTTAATTCTATCGGGTTCACTGGCTAGGGTGACGTTTGTATTGTGTTATACAGACATGACACGCTTTATTTTATTCAATATTTACTACACCAACATTATTTACAAAGTGCTAACATGCTGAAATCAATAACACTAGTTACTGCTAATCAATTAACTAATATTAACTCATAATTAATTAATTAAGCTAATCACATGGTATTATATATTCCAGCTACTAACAGTAATATTTATTAAGAGGTAACAAGTTAACATGGTATAACTCTAGCCTTACCTTACTAATATCAAATACAACCCCTTCCATTATTAGGCCTGTTACCTAGCTCTAACATATAATAATACCCCCCACACATTTCTTTATTCTATTTCTCTTTAATACTATCACTGTCATTCTCTTAATTAGGCTGCCCTCTCCCTTTACTCTCTGTCTCTTCCTCTCTTTACTTCTCTTTTTTCTTTCTCAGTTGTTCTTCCTTTCTTGTTTTTTTTCTTTTGTTTCAAATGGCAGCAAGGGGAGGCACTTACGGCGATGGGGGAAGGAGGTCTCACGGCCGGCGGCGGGTCCAGACTCCAGGCGGCGGCGGCGGCACACAGGGCGGCGGCGGCGGCGCGGTTGTCCGATGGGCGGCGGCGCGCGCAGCTCAGGCGACGGCGGCTTTCCGGGTGCATGCGGCGGCGGCTTCTCACGGCGTGGGTGAGGGGATGCGGCCAAAGGGGAGGAGGTTAGGGCTGAGGGAAGGAGGAGATGAAGATCTGAAGGTGAGGGTTTGATTTTGTATCTGAAATTGTATAGATCTGAAGTCTGTTTCAGATTTGGGCGTTTTCCTCTCTTTTTGTTTTTAATTTCAGAATCTTTGGTTGGGAGATTTGATGAATTGGTTTGTTGGATGGCAAAATGGGTTCTGAAATTGTTTGGGAATTGATATGGGTTTTGGTTTGATTCTGGTTTTGGGAAAGAATCTGAAATGTTTGATTTTGGGGTTTGAATCTGAAATCGATTTTCAGATCTCCTCTCTTGCTGTTTGGGAAAAATGATTTGGGATGAATTTGTTTCTGTTTTGTGGAATGATTTTGCAGGGTTCGTTCATCAGGGAGAGACAGTCGGCTTAAGAAGTGAGCAGGGAGACAGAACGCTTTCATTCGTCAACTCATCTTAATTAGATTAATATGGAAGTTAATGCAACTTTAGACTTTTGTAGAGACGTGTTATTTTTCTCAAACGAAAACAAGGAACAAAGAGAACCCAACTTTGATTTCAGAAGTGGTTGTTTAAAACGTGTGTGTTGTCGTGTAGTTAAGGGTTAAGGTAAAAACGTAATTATCGTAATTAATTAGTCATCATTAGAAATGGAAAAGTAATTAGTGAAATTAATTAAAGAAATTAAGATTTTGTAATTAGTAAATTGTATTTAGTAGAATAATTAAGTTAAATCATTTTTAGTTAAAACTTGATGGTAAATATTGACAACACGGTAAAACGAAAATAGTGACGCGCCCGCGTCGATACGTACGGACGAAAAAGTAACTGGATAACAGAAATAAAATACTGGCACGCCCAAACAAAAATGCGCCTAAAGATACTGGCAGTTACAAAAGCCTACCGGATATACAACAAAAGATCCTCGACGATCGAGGAATCACTACATGTCTCTTTTAATGAAAATTTTATTCCTTCTAGAATTTCAAATGATGATGATTCAATGGATGTTTTATGTGATTCTAATGATAATTCTAAGTCTATTGATTCTATTGATTCTATTGATACTAACCCGACTAATGAAGTTGTTGAGAATGTTCCTAGTGATCAAGGAATTCCCAAACGGCTTCATACCGTTCGTGACCATCCCCATGAGCAAGTCATTGGCAATATTCATGATAGAGTCAAGACGAGATCACAAGTCCACCACTTCGCCAATTGTGCCTTTGTCTCCTCGATTGAGCCAAAGAATATAAATGAAGCGTGCGAAGATAGTGTTGAGTATTGGACTCCCCGGATTTGGTTTTGGATGATGAGCAAACATAAATATATCATGAACTAACAATTTGTGAGCGCAGTTATGGAGATCGTCGTCAAATTCACGAGAACACTCAAAGCGACATCTCAAGACTCTCAAAGCACGTACTCAATGCCTAAAGCTTCGTTGAAGCTTTTGGACCATTTTGGAAGTCATGTAGATTTGATCGAAGCTCTCGAAGACCGTTCCTTAAGGTTTTATTTATAGTCTTTTAGCTTCGATCTATAGAATGTTAAGCCTTGAGTAATTCTTACATTTCTATCTTCATAACGCTCATATCTTAGCTCTAGGATCTTAGTAGAAGTCCATTCTAACTTCTCCGAAGCATCGTGCTTCGATTCGGACTTCTTGTGCATGTTAGTTGATTCAAGAAGAAGAACTGACCGACTAGATGGTAATCTAGTCGGTCGGCAAAGCTTCTTGGACCGACTAGTTTGTTCCCTAAACTTCTTGCTCCTTACTGTTCACACTTAGTCGGTCCATGTTGACTCACCGATCGACTAGTTGGTGAACTAGTCGGTCAGTGATGCTTCTTAGACCGACTAGTTGAGCTTTACTGTACATGCCAATTTTCTCCTGAGCTACTGTTTATCGTTAGTCGGTCTAAGAACATTTGGCGACCGACTAGTTGACGATCTAGTCGGTCAACATTTGTTCTTGGACCGACTAAATCATTTGTATTCAGACTTTTAGTTTTTGACTCTTAGTCGGTCTAAGTTTACTGACCGACCGACTAGTTATCTAGGTCTGAACTCTTCATCTGTTCACTGTTCACCTCTTAGTCGGTTCATGTTGTTTCACCGACCGACTAGTTGATGAACTAGTCGGTCAGTGGTTGTTCTTTGACCGACTAGTCTGCTTCAGATTTAGTTCCGTTGGAGATTTGAAAGCGACGTTTCTTTCTCTCTTTTCCCTTGATCCTTTAAATACCTGGAGGGGTTATTTCATAGGATCTAAGGCTGCTATTTCCAGAGCTCTATTGATTCAAAAAGAAGCTTTCAACTCTCATCTTCAAGCTCTCCCATTCTCAAGAATCTCTCCCTCACTCTTATTCCTCAAGAGAGATTCATTGATTGTGAGCCTTCCAAGCCAAGGGCTTGATTCTAGGTCATCATCTCATCCCTAGGCTTCCATTGCTGGTCATCTTCTTGAAGCTAGGGTTTGGTGACTCTTCCTCCATCAAAATCCTCTTTGCCCTAATTTGGTAAGAAATCTCAAGGCATAGGTATTTTGTTGGTAAGCATTTCATTTCAGTTATATTTGAATTGTATACTCTCGGTTGTGAGAGGTTTTGCGTGATCCCGGGTTGTGGGATTCACGGTCATCGATTGTAGGTCGATTGCACTTGTGGGGTTTCTGCAAGTGGGCATATTGGAAATCTTGGGTTAGAGGTTTTCTAACTCAAGTATCCAGTAGGGATCCGGGTGGTTGGGACGTAGGATCACCGAGAACAAGTCGGGGAGACTTGGGTGGATCCGAACCCATTAAACCATATTGTTTGCGTTTGCATTATTTCTTGATTATTGTATATTCCGCATTGTTGTTTGTTAATTGCAAGATAATTAGGAATAACTCTCCCTATTATTTAAAAGTACTATTCACCCCCCCTCTAGTACATGTGCAGTGGCTTCCTAGGGCACTACAATTGGTATCAGATCCAAGTTCAAAGCTACACATAGCCAAAGTTGAGAGCTATGACGAACAACGACTACAACGTCTTCAAGAACCGCGATGGAGCTTCTTCAGTTATGGAAGGACTATCCTCCGTCAGGCCTCCACACTTCAATGGTACCAACTATGGGTACTGGAAATGCCGGATGCAAATTTTCATCCGGAGCGCTTCACTATGGAGAGCCACCATGACGGAGTATGTCGAGCCTTCCGAAGAAGATTTCGCGAAGTGGACTCCCGCGGAGGTCGTCGCGGAAGTAGCCAATGCCAAGGCAATGAATGGGAATTGTGCGTTGGAGCCCGAGGACTTCAACAAGATATGCACATGTAAGAGTGCATATCAAATATGGAACCAACTCCTCATATTGCACGAAGGATCGAGTATGGTAAAAGATTCTAAACTCGTCGTTGCTAATAAAGAATTTGAGTTGTTTCATATGGAGCACGGCGAAACCATGAAGGAATATTACGCTCGCTTCATGGATATATCAAACGACTTGGAAGCTCTTGGGAAGGTCTATACCCAAAAGGAGAAAGTCACGAAGATTATCGACGGTCTTCCATCATATTGGGAAAAGCGTACCTTCGCCATCGAGGAAGGTAACGACATGAATAAATATACCGTCATACAACTAATGGGTACCTTGTTGTCTTACGAGGTACGCAAGGATAGTAAGATATGAATGAAGGAAAAGATGAAAGCGTACTTGAAGCAAGATGAGCCAAAGAAAAAGGCGATTGCCCTTAAGGCCGCTCCATCTACCGATGATGAAGAATCGGAAGACGAATTAGACATGGAATCCATTGCCCGTATGGCAAGGAAGTTCGATCGATTCCTCCGAGAAGGTATATCTTTGAATAAATCTAAAGTTAGTTCGACTAATGCTTCTACTCCCGTGTGTTATAAATGCAACAAGCCAGGACACATCAAACCGGATTGTCCTCTCTACAAACACAAGGAGAAGGGGAAAGCATCTAAGTACGACAAATCGAGAAAGCACAAGAAAGGGCTTGTTGGCACATTCACCGACTCCGAAGAGGATTCCTCAAGTGGAGAGTCGGATGAAGGAAGAGTGGAGAAAGCAAAAGTTTGCTTCATGGCTAATGATGAGGCAAAAGGTCAAAAGTCCTCCTTCGATGAAAGCGAGGATGAAAGCGAGGATGGTAGCGGGGATGAAGGCGGAGAACCTACTATAGAAGAAATGAGGTTAGCTAACCAAGAAATTTGGTCTAAATTTACTAAACTAGTAGATAGATATAATAAGACCAAAGATGAACTTGTTAGCATCCAAACCTCTCCTAAGTCTACCATCACCAACAATGACACCATTTGTTACGACCTAAAGATCGTAGTAGCCCAACTCCAGCCCGGATCCGCTAACATACCCCTTTGGCTCACCATTTAACAATTAGGGCCGCCGCCCCGAAAACCCGGGGCATCACGGAGATAGGCGCGCCTTACAGCGCTCCCCGAAACGGCCGAGGCGAACAACTGTAGCCGGCCGAGGCGAACAACCGCAGCCGCCCGACCCACCGGGGGAGCGCGTTAGGGGACGCTCGGATAGCTAGGCCAAGCCTATTGACGGGCGCGGCCGGGCCGGACAACCCCCGACCGGAACGGCCCGCCCGATTCTCGCGAACCGCGGCGCCAAAAGCGAGCCAGACCTTTAGTTCGACGCTAACGACAAACAGCCTAGGATAAGGACACGACTGACACATACGTCGCCCGACCGCCTGACAAAGCACCCCCGGGCGGCTGACCTGACCGGCGGTTAGTGCTTTCGGCCCTGACACCCCGACAAAAGCACCCCTGGGCCGTTGCGCCGCCTGACAGAGGCAGGTCAGAAACTCCTGTTCCCGATGTCCTTGTCCGAAGCCTCCGCTGACACCCGAGCCAGCTCAGCACGCCTAGTCATCACCCGTCAGGTATAAATACCTCCTCTCCTCTTACGGAGAGGGGGTTAGAAAAACTCTCTCATCTTCTATCATTTACACACGAGAGCAAAGGTCCTCCATATCTTTGTTCTCCCACCTATAGCTCGTCACGCGAGGCGGACACACAGTTAGTCCGGCCGGCGTGTCCAGCCCCCCATTTAAGCCCTTTTACTGACTTAGGCATCGGAGGGGCTAAGGGTTGGACCCCAACCCCGCCCTTCTGACGAGTTGTTCGTGCTGCAGGAGAGCCCGCCCCTTGGCCAAAGTCAGCGTCAGCCTCCCGCCGTCCGACCTTCCTCAGCTACGTCCGACGAGATACGATCCTGTGAGCTCCACCGGCAACGGATCCAACCTCTTCATCCCACTAATCACTTGTAAAACAGCCTACCTAACCCCACATTTCCATATAACCACCGTGCCCTTGGTTCCCCATAATACAAATTCATTGTACGCGAGTTCCACCTCGTAACAATTGGCGCCGTCTGTGGGAACGAAGGGTCACACCCATGTTAGACTCCATGCCGATCTCGCGGAACCCTGACCACGGTAAAGATCCCGTGGGTCAGGAACCGCTCTCTCTACAAATCACCCCGGCGTCCGACCCCCTTCTGGGGATGGGCACCGTGACTGAACATACTTCGGCCCCCGTCGTCCTGAAGAGCTTTGAGGCCGCCCCCCTGGCCAGGAAAGGCTATCAGACGGTTGGAACAGAGCCTCCGCCCGGCCCCTCAGAGCCCCTAAACGTGAGGCGGAACCTCCACCCTCAATTCGAGGAGGAGGGGGAGAATAGGGGGCTCGCTGAGGAGATTGCGGCCCAGCAAAGGCTCCTGGAAGAGGAGATGGAAGTTGCGCAGCGGTGGAGGCGCCTGGGGGAGGCGGCCGCCGCGCAAAGGCGTTTGGACGAGGCGGCCGAGACCGCCCGGAGGGCCTACCAGGAAGAAGAGACCGCCCGCCGCCAACTCCGCTTCATCGTCACGGAGCGCGAAAGGCTGAGGAAGGAAAACAGAAGCAACCAAGAAGTCATTGAAGAAACGACGATGGGACGGCGGCCCGGGAACGGGCGGGACCCGTTGCTGAATGGATCCCCACCTGGAGGAGGCGACCCGCGTCACCAGCACCACCCCTCCGATACCCTGCACGAGGAAGCCGTTTGTCGACAACTACGCTTCCTCGCTGCCGAGCGCAAGAGGCTCCTCCGAGAGAATCAGGAACGGATGGAGGCCCGAGGAGAGCTGGCCGGGAGGCGCTGGCGCTGGGAGAGCCGTAGCCCACAACCCGTCGAGTCCTCGGCCCGAGGAAGGAGCCCCGCCAGACGACCATCGGACTACTCCCCGGGGGCGGAGGACCGTTGACGGCCGCGACGCGACCGAAGCCTGACCCCCGAATGGCGGAGAGGGGATGCCCCGGATCGCCCTACCTATCCGGAGGAGGCCACGCCGCTCGCACGGTGGATCACGTCTACCCCAAGGCCCAAAAAGTTCAAACCTCCTCACTTGGCAATGTACAATGGGAGGGGCGACCCCCTCACACACGTGCAACAATACCGGGGGGCAATGGAGGCGCAGGATGTGGACGAGGCGTTCCTGTGCCGACATTTCTCCCAAAGCCTAAGGGACACCGCGCTGGACTGGTACTTCGGCTTGCCAGCGAGATCCGTCGGGAGCTTTGGCGAGCTATCCCACAAATTCTGCCAAGAGTTCCGGGCCGGGCGGACGAAGAAGAAGCCCCTGGACTATCTCTGCACGATAGTCCAAGGAGAAGGAGAGACAACAGGTAGATACCTCCGCCGTTTTCAGGAGGAGAGACGGGCGGTGGTGACATGTGGGGATGAGGTGCTTATGCTGGCCTTCAAAACGGGGTTGCGGACTCGGAGTCTCCACAAATCCCTGCTCCGGGACCCGCCGACCGACTATGAGGCGTTGGTTGCCATGACGGAGAGGCATGCGTTGGCCGAATAAACTCTTGGTACAAAGGCCTTGTTCCCCCGGGCGAAACCGACTCAAGGCGAACCCCGATCACACCCTCGGCCGAGACAGGAAGAGGGGGACCGAGGTCGCGATCGGATAGCCCGACCAAGGCGGGAACCGCCCGGGCCTCGCCCCCAAGATCGCCCCGGACCGGCGCGCGAGTTTGCTCCGGCACAAGGGCTCCCTCGAGTCGCCCCAAGACAAGAGGTCCCCTTACGGGCGCATTACACGCAACTCAATGCCCCCCTGATCGAGGTGATGGCTGCGGCCACCCGGGCCGGTCTGCTGCCGGAGCCGCCCCGAGAAATGAAGTCGGACCCGGCCCGGAGAGATTTCAAGAAATACTGCCGATACCACCGGGACCACGGCCACGACACCGATGCCTGCTTCACCCTCAAAAGGGAAATCGAGCGGCTGATCCAGGCGGGCCACCTGGGGGACTTCGTCGGAGGCCGAAGACCAGACCGAGAAGATGGGAACCACCGAAGGGCGCGGAGGGCAGACCCTCCGGCAAACGGCGAGCGGGAAGAGCTTCACCCACCGAAACCCGTCTTGCGCATAGATACGATATGCGGCGGGCCATCTTCAGGAGGGGCGTCGTCGTCAAGCAAAAAGGCGTATGCAAGGCAAGTGATGACGGCGGGTCTCGGAGGGGACCAGAGAGGGAGAAGGATGGCCTACCCTCCCATTACTTTCAGTGACGAGGATCTAGAGGGGATCGAGCAGCCCCACGACGACGCCATCGTCATCGAGGCCCAGATTGGGACAGCCATCGTCAGCCGCCTCCTGATCGACACAGGGAGCTCTTGCGACATCCTGTTCATGTCCACAATTGAGAAGATGGGGTTACGGCCGACCGACCTGAGACCTTGTACCGGGCCCCTCGTCGGTTTCACCGGTCACTCGACCCCCATCATGGGGGTGATCACCTTGCCAATAACCCTCGGAGAGGAGCCACAGGTCGTCACTCGAATGACGCTGTTCGTTGTGGTCGACATTATGTCGGCGTACAATGGGATTATAGGACGACCATACATGTCGGCCATTGGAGCGCTCCCCAGCCTTCTCCATCAGATGGTTAAGTTCCAAACCCCCCGAGGGGTGGGAATCGTGCGGGGAAGCCAGAAGCTGTCAAGGAGCTGCTACGTGGGGTCAACCAAGCACAAAGGACCAGAGGTGAACCTGAAAAGTCGACTCCCCCGGGCGGAGTAATGACCCCTACCAGCCGGAGCTAGCTCCCGCCGATGCCACTGCCAGGTCGAAACGGGATCAGCCACACCCCCCCGTGAAGGACGGACTAATGACTCCAAGGGGCGCGGTGCGCCGGTCGTGGCATAACCGAGAGCTGTAAGTCATGAACGAAACACCTTGTTCCCTCCTTTTTTGTCTTCAAATTTCGCCTTTTCTGCATGACAATTTCAGCTCCCCCCCTCTCAAAGACTCTGGGGCATGACTAGTCCTCGCCACCCAAACCGGAGAGGGGCACGGGCCGAGCTGCGTACTCGCTCCCCCCCAGGAAGACCTCCGGGGCAAGTTCCCTGAGCTTGGCCACCCAAACCGGAGCGCCATATGCGGGGTAGGCGACGGCCCAATACCCGTCCGACTATAGAGGTTGCGGGGAGGCGACGGCCCCATACCCCCCTCTCAAAGACTCCAGGGCAGGACTAGTCCTCGCCACCCAAACCGGAGAGGGGCACGGGCCGAGCTGCGTACTCGCTCCCCCCAGGAAGACCTCCGGGGCAAGTTCCCTGAGCTTGGCCACCCAAACCGGAGCGCCATATGCGGGGTAGGCGACGGCCCAATACCCGTCCGACTATAGAGGTTGCGGGGAGGCGACGGCCCCATACCCCCCTCTCAAAGACTCCGGGGCAGGACTAGTCCTCGCCACCCAAACCGGAGAGGGGCACGGGCCGAGCTGCGTACTCGCTCCCCCCCCAGGAAGACCTCCGGGGCAAGTTCCCTGAGCTTGGCCACCCAAACCGGAGCGCCATATGCGGGGTAGGCGACGGCCCAATACCTGTCCGACTATAGAGGTTGCGGGGAGGCGACGGCCCCATACCCCCCCTCTCAAAGACTCCGGGGCAGGACTAGTCCTCGCCACCCAAACCGGAGAGGGGCACGGGCCGAGCTGCGTACTCGCTCCCCCCAGGAAGACCTCCGGGGCAAGTTCCCTGAGCTTGGCCACCCAAACCGGAGCGCCATATGCGGGGTAGGCGACGGCCCAATACCCGTCCGACAATAGAGGTTGCGGGGAGGCGACGGCCCCATACCCCCCCTCTCAAAGACTCCGGGGCAGGACTAGTCCTCGCCACCCAAACCGGAGAGGGGCACGGGCCGAGCTGCGTACTCGCTCCCCCCCAGGAAGACCTCCGGGGCAAGTTCCCTGAGCTTGGCCACCCAAACCGGAGCGCCATATGCGGGGTAGGCGACGGCCCAATACCCGTCCGACTATAGAGGTTGCAGGGAGGCGACGGCCCCATACCCCCCCTCTCAAAGACTCCGGGGCAGGACTAGTCCTCGCCACCCAAACCGGAGAGGGGCACGGGTCGAGCTGCGTACTCGCTCCCCCCAGGAAGACCTCCGGGGCAAGTTCCCTGAGCTTGGCCACCCAAACCGGAGCGCCATATGCGGGGTAGGCGACGGCCCAATACCCGTCCGACTATAGAGGTTGCGGGGAGGCGACGGCCCCATACCCCCCCTCTCAAAGACTCCGGGGCAGGACTAGTCCTCGCCACCCAAACCGGAGAGGGGTACGGGCCGAGCTGCGTACTCGCTCCCCCCAGGAAGACCTCCGGGGCAAGTTCCCTGAGCTTGGCCACCCAAACCGGAGCGCCATATGCGGGGTAGGCGACGGCCCAATACCCGTCCAACTATAGAGGTTGCGGGGAGGCGACGGCCCCATACCCCCCCTCTCAAAGACTCCGGGGCAGGACTAGTCCTCGCCACCCAAACCGGAGAGGGGCACGGGCCGAGCTGCGAACTCGCTCCCCCCCAGGAAGACCTCCGGGGCAAGTTCCCTGAGTTTGGCCACCCAAACCGGAGCGCCATATGCGGGGTAGGCGACGGCCCAATACCCGTCCGACTATAGAGGTTGCGGGGAGGCGACGGCCCCATACCCCCCCTCTCAAAGACTCCGGGGCAGGACTAGTCCTCGCCACCCAAACCGGAGAGGGGCATGGGCCGAGCTGCGTACTCGCTCCCCCCCAGGAAGACCTCCGGGGCAAGTTCCCTGAGCTTGGCCACCCAAACCGGAGCGCCATATGCGGGGTAGGCGACGGCCCCATACCCCCCCTCTCAAAGACTCCGGGGCAGGACTAGTCCTCGCCACCCAAACCGGAGAGGGGCACGGGCCGAGCTGCGTACTCGCTCCCCCCCAGGAAGACCTCCGGGGCAAGTTCCCCAAGCTTGGCCACCCGAACCAGAGCGCCTTAGGCGAGGTACCCGACAAACCAATACCCTCCCTCCCCCGAAGGGGCCCATCACCCCACCTCTCAAACCTCGGGAAGCTACTCAAGGACCCCGAATCAAGGCGACTCCAACGCAGAGCCACCCCTGAGGAGTAACGCCTGACCCCCCATAAAGCCGGCACCCGAATTGACCTATCCACCCGAAAAGGACACTCGGGACCAACACCACTGACAAATGGCATGCATGCCTGAGGGGTCACATCACCTGTCACCCATCGGGAACGCCCCACCCCCTAAGAATGAAATTCCAAGACGGCCCCGACTCTCACCAAAGAATAAATAAGGGCAGAAATCCACCATTATAAATCCCCCCTACTTCCTTAAGGAGGGGAAGAGAGGCGAGGGGAAGGATGTGCAGAAAGACTAATCGTTTTGACGCCATCTCTCCCTCAACATACGCGGAAAATGCGAGCTTCACCGACCTCCAAAATAAGCGATCCCCCAACAGTATATTCCCCTTACACGACGGTTGCTCAACCAGCTGCTCCCCTCCTTCCGTTAGACAACTTACGGCAGGGGAACTGGAGCACCAATGACATACCAGTCCTCTCCATGGACGCCCTTCGTACGCAGGTGCGGCTGGCAGACAACCCAATAGAGGGGACAGACCTGCCAAATCACCCTGCCGGGCACCCTGGCAGCCGCCCGCGGCGCCCCAACCGAGGGGAACGTGTCCCCGAGCGCCGGCCCAACCCAACTGGCTATTCCACTTACACCTGCAGCACCCCCTTCCACTCATCGGCCTTCCCCGGGCCGCTTAGGCCAGGAGGCCGCACAGGGGGGCGGCAGCCCACGTCCCTACGCGCCTACCACGCAGAGACTCCAGACAGGGCGATCAACGGGGCCCATTGGGATAGAACAACCACCAAGGACTCCCTCTCCCCCCAATTCTGGGATCGAAGGCCAAAGCCACTGCCTGGCTCCGACTCGACCACCCGCCCCTCCGCCGAGGCGGAACCCGCTAAATCCACTCCACGCCCCATATCAGGGGCATAACACCAGAGAAAGGCGGGACAGCTGCGATGGGAACCTCAACCTACCTAGACCGATACAATGTTACGCCTACGGGCCGATACAATGTTACGCCTTCGGGCCGTTTCAACGTCACGCCCATAGGGCGACCCCGTTTTATTAAACATTCGATAATAGCCGATGAAAAGTCCAAAGACAAATGCCGGTTAACCGCTAGTCATAACTCGGATAGACCTAAACTCGAACAACCTACAAAAAGGGAGGCGACCCCGCTGTAAATCTCTCGGGCGCCCTACGCGAAATAAAGGGACTCGACACGATTCAGCCTACGCCAAGATAGAAACGTCCGCACCAAGGCGTAATTCTAAGAAGTAAATTTATGCATACATAGGCGGAAAGTCCAAAAAAGGCGGGGGCGAGTCAGGAGAACCTTTACTTCCTTTCGTTTTTTAAACATACACAAAGGGGGGGAGGGGGGCCTACACAAAACTACTCGGCGCCCCCGCCAATCACGACGCCCTCTCCCTCCATAGAATCCCCCACCGCCCCGCCGCCCTCTGGCTCGTCACCCTCCTCGTCCTCTGGCTCGTCACCCTCCTCGTCCTCTTGCTCCTCACCCTCCTCGTCTCCATCCCCCTCCTCGCCGCCGCTTGCGGCGAGCCCGTCAAGATCGACCTCTATCGGCGGGACCAGGCCAGCCGCCTTCTCCTTCATCCGAGCCAGGCAGTCATCCCATCCCTCCACGCGGCCCTTCCTTATGCCCTCTACCATCGAATCTGTAAGGGCAGGTATGACAGTTGTCTCCTGATACGTCCTGAATTCCTCGACCCTACGGGCCAACTCCTCCTCGGCGGCCCTGGCACGCCCCGCTAGATCCTCCGAACGAGCCTCCTCCCTCCGAAGGGCCCCCTCCAGCTCCTTCGCTCTCTCTCCAGCCTCGGTCGCCCTCTGCTCATAATCGGACACGACCTTATTCAGGCGCTCTACTTCAGCCTCATATCGGCTGCCCCGCTCCCTCTCCTTCTCCAGGTCCTCGCCGGCTCTCTTACGAACGGCAGCGACCTCAGCTACCATTCTAGCCACGGCGCCTTCGGCCTTATGTATGGCCGGCACGTGCCGCATCATCCCGAGCATCAAGTTGAGGATCTGCGTAAAGAAACGCCGAAAAATAAACACATTTAGGACGTCCCCTAAAACCCAACGAAATGCGCCACCCGTCTTACATAACATACCTGGACGCCATGCATCACCGCGGTCCCGCACAGACCCTCAGGCTCCACCGCTTCCAGCGCCACTCTATCGCGAGGCAGGAAGATGTTCTCCGCCAACCTCGCCACCACGCTCCCATCCTCAAACACGGACTCATTATTCGCCACTTTGTACGGCGCCTGATGAAGCGCCCCGTCGGGATAGCCCTCGACATCGGTCCTCTTGGCCTTAAACTTGGCCAGTGCGGCCTCACAGTGGGGGTCGGTTGGCGATCTCTCGAGGCCAAACATGGGACAACCATAAGGCCATGGGTCCCATCCTCCTGATCCGGTCGGGCCACTCGACGCCTCGGCCCTATGCGTCTGACCGCTAGGATCCGCCCCCTCCCCCCTGCGGGCGCCATGGGGCTAGGCGATCTCGTTCGGGGCAGTTCCGCCCCTCCCCCGGTCGACCCTTCATCGCCGCCCTCCAGGTCGATGATGGGGTTCGCCACGCCACCCCCAGTTCCGCCATCCAACAGACCGCTTTCCCCTGGCGCGTCATGCCCTGACGACTTCGCCGACCTCTTCTTCCTCTTCGTTGGCGCTGGCACACAAGTCGAGCTCCCAGCCCCTCCTTTCGCTCG
Source organism: Scilla litardierei (assembly GCA_030789695.1). Classification (NCBI taxonomy): domain Eukaryota; kingdom Viridiplantae; phylum Streptophyta; class Magnoliopsida; order Asparagales; family Asparagaceae; genus Scilla; species Scilla litardierei. The sequence continues at coordinate 117,423,773 of CM061134.1, forward strand.
CGCCCTCTTGGGGCCACCTCTTGCCGACGATCGCCCCGCCTGATCCGCGGCCCTCCGCATCATTTCCTCAAGGGATAGACTCATCGTGCCACCTGCCAAAGAGAGAAAGTTCAGCGTAAGCATATCAGGTGCCGGAACACCCAAATCTTTTGTACCTTCGGGCCATATGTAGGCCGTTATCATCTCAGCCCGAGATAGCGTCCGATAATCTCGGCCCTCTGCTGGGATAGCCATTAAAATCTGGGCCACCAACTTCTCCTCGTCCCCTCGATATCGCTGCTAGATCCAAGATTTGGTCCGGCCAACGCCAGTCCGGCCAAAACATGGAATCGACGCCATATCCAAGATTTGGTCCGGCCTCCGCCAGTCCGGCCAAAACATGGAATCGACGCCATATCCAAGATTTGGTCCGGCCAACGCCAGTCCGGCCAAAACATGGAATCGACGCCATATCCAAGATTTGGTCCGGCCTCCGCCAGTCCGGCCAAAACATAGAATCGACGCCATATCCAAGATTTGGTCCGGCCAACGCCAGTCCGGCCAAAACATGGAATCGACGCCATATCCAAGATTTGGTCCGGCCTCCGCCAGTCCGGCCAAAACATGGAATCGACGCCATATCCAAGATTTGGTCCGGCCTCCGCCAGTCCGGCCAAAACATGGAATCGACGCCATATCCAAGATTTGGTCTGGCCTCCGCCAGTCCGGCCAAAACATGGAATCGACGCCATATCCAGGATTTGGTCCGGGCTCCGACAGTCCAGGCCAAAACATGGAATCGACGCCAGATCCAAGATTAGGTCCGGCCTCCGACAGTCCGGCCAAAGCGTGAAATCTGCGCTATATCCATGATTTGGTCCAGCCTCCAACAGTCCGGCCAAAACACAGTCAGCGTTGGACCCAATATTTGGTCTAACACTCGTCAGTCCGGCCAAAGCACGAGCTTCCGTCGTATCATTGACATTTCCGCTCTCCTTCGGCCCGGCCGGCACAGGAGCCCGCTGCTCACCTCAATCCCAACACTTGGCACGGGCTCCCGACCGAACGGACACAGATTGTGACTCATCTCAACTCCCCTCTACCGGAAACCCCGGCAGAGCGAAGTTGGGGGCAATCACATCCCGCACAAATCGTATATTCTACGGGCAAACCGTATACGAATACAGTTTGGCACAGAAAAAATCATAATTTATTTACTCAAACCGCTAACCCGTACATTGGACATTTGACTTTCCACCCACTACAGCAACACATCATTCATAACCCTATCACGAGAAGGTACGGCCCTCCCCGAACCCACGTTTCTAGCGGCGCCGCTTCTCGACCGACCGATCCCTCACATCCTTAACCACTTGCCGAATCGCCGCCTCCTTAGCCTCTTGCAGCATCGGCACAACATGCTCGTCATGATACCGGCGGATAGCGGCTTCGACCAGTTTGCCCTCAGCGTCCCGCTTATCCTCCAGTCGCCGCACCGCTAGACCCTTCTCCCTCTTCTCGGCCGCCAGAGCTACCTTTAGGTCCTCAATCTGCTGCCTCTGTAACCCGATCACAGACTCCTTGCTGACAACTTCCGAGGTATATTTCGCCCGGATTTCATCCCTCTCTCGCGTTATTTCTTGAAGATGCTTCTCGATCGCTGCTTTGGACGAATCGAAGTACGCAGCCCGCCCCTTCTCCACGCCGTGGGCCGCCCTAACCCTCTCCAGCTCCGCCTCCGTGTCCCTCAGCTTCTCCCTGACCTCGCCAAGGTTCTCCTTCGCTTCACGCAGGGCCGCCCTGGTGGCGACCGCTGCGGGACGGCCCCGCAGAGCTAGCACGTTCGTAAGCATGTACATAAACCTTGAATCAGTGAGACACGGGCATACAAAGCCGGCGTGCGAGTAAGGAAAGCCGCCTTACCTGTACGACGTGCCATATAGCCGAGCCACACAGCCGCTCCGCCCCCACGCGAGCCAACGACTCACGATCGCGCGGCAACCCGCAGTACTCGGCGAGGCGCGCCGCCACTCCCGCATCTTCGAATACCGACTCGTCGCGGCTGACTCGAAAGGGAAACTTGCGGAGATGGTCATCAGGGTACGCCTCGACCTCTTCTCGGGTCCTCTTAAAGCGAATGAGAGCGCTCTCACAGGCTTGACTCGACGACGCCCCCATTTCCCACGAAGGGATCCCGTATGGCCACTTCTGAATCACAGGCGCCCGGCGGGGCGCGACCACCTCGGGTACCCGCGGGGGGACGGAGGATCGGGCCCCTCGCGCGGGCACGCCCTCGGGACGATCCTCGCCGGGCCCACCAGCGGAGCGGTCTTGTCCGACTGTCACCCGTCCCGGGTGCAATCTCTCCCCCGGGGGGCCCCGCCCCCACGATCCGGGGATCCTGCCCCACTAGCCCCCCCTTGCCTTTCCCGCGAGGATCAGTACCCCCCGAGGTCGGGGCACCGGCCGAACCTGACACCTCCTCCGGCTCCCTCATCGTGTCTTCACCTGCAAAAGGAAAAGAGAGACAATCAGGGCGAGCCTAGCCCAAAGTTTACAAAACTTCAAAGATACCTAGGGCCCAAAAGTCCTGGGCGAGCCGACTGCTCTGCGTTAGACTCGCCCAATGACGACACTCCTCGGGCAGCTCCCTCAAAATCTGAGCTTTGGCAATATCCTCCCCGGTCAGCTCCACCCCTTCATTTACGAAGGGATTCCGCGCCCCCCAATTCGACGTCAGCGCCACGTCACTTGGCACTGTCACAAAGACGAACTCCCTCATCCAATCGCCGACATCATCAGGCACCTCGAGGATGAGTTCTCGCCCTCTCCTGGCGCAAACGCGATGATACACCCCCCACTTCCGAACCACGAAGAAATGCTGAAACAACGCCAAGGAGGGACTCAAGGAGCAAGCAAGACACAAGACGACAAACCCCACTAGCAAGCCCCAGGAACGGGGCGCTAGGGCGAATATCGGCAGCTCCAGGAAATTCAACAAGTGAAACAAATACGGGTGGATCGGGAAGCGGAGCCCCAACTCAAAGGACCGGACATAGACCTCGACCTCATTATTCCCCGGTGAGCTCACCGCTTCCTCCGACCTGGGAACCCGCACCTCATAGGGTTGTCGCACAAACCGCACGCGAATCTCCCGAATGTTGATCCTATCCAACCTACGTTGGGGGACTCAATGTCTCTTGGTGCAACGGATAACCATGACCATCTTTCCCTGGTCCGCTGCACCCCCGGCTGCGACGCCCCCTCGAACGCCGACCCTTCTTCCCCGACCCGGCTACTCCCTCCAATCTCAAATCGAGAAGCCATTGATCGGAAAGGAAGGAAATTAATTGTTGTTACCTGTTGCTCCCTTGAACCTGGAAGGCGATCAGAAGAAGATGGCCGGTGACGAAAGGGACAGGTTAGCCAGCAAGCTCCAAATAAAAAAATCGAGCGCCGGAGGAGAATCGGAGAAAGACAAAAATTCCAGCCGACCGCCTCCCAAACCTTTTTAGCGGTACAGGTGGCCCCCGGGCCATCTCGGCCGTCAAACTTTCGCCACGCAGCGCCCATCGAGACATCCCCGATGCCTCGACTTGCGTGAGGGTCACCTCATCCACGTGTCGCAAACTCAATCACAGAGACGCTTCGTTTTCCTCTGCCTCCTTTTCAAATCGTAATAATGACCACTAAAGCGGGAATTCCGAAGCCGCCGCCGGCACTGCCCGGTGGGTCCAAGGCCCATATTGAGGGTCCGAAATGTTGGATATGGTTCGCCCTCCGAGCCGAGCCGGGACGCCGCCTCAGACTCGAAGGCCGGGGGCAATTGTTACGACCTAAAGATCGTAGTAGCCCAACTCCAGCCCGGATCCGCTAACATACCCCTTTGGCTCACCATTTAACAATTAGGGTCGCCGCCCCGAAAACCCGGGGCATCACGGAGATAGGCGCGCCTTACAGCGCTCCCCGAAACGGCCGAGGCGAACAACTGTAGCCGGCCGAGGCGAACAACCGTAGCCGCTCGACCCACCGGGGGAGCGCGTTAGGGGACGCTCGGATAGCTAAGCCAAGCCTATTGACGGGCGCGGCCGGGCCGGACAACCCCCGACCGGAACGGCCCGCCCGATTCCCGCGAACCGCGGCGCCAAAAGCGAGCCAGACCTTTAGTTCGACGCTAACGACAAACAGCCTAGGATAAGGACACGACTGACACATACGTCGCCCGACCGCCTGACAACGCACCCCCGGGCGGCTGACCTGACCGGCGGTTAGTGCTTTCGGCCCTGACACCCCGACAAAAGCACCCCTGGGCCGTTGCGCCGCCTGACAGAGGCAAGTCAGAAACTCCTGTTCCCGATGTCCTTGTCCGAAGCCTCCGCTGACACCTGAGCCAGCTCAGCACGCCTAGTCATCACTCGTCAGGTATAAATACCTCCTCTCCTCTTACGGAGAGGGGGTTAGAAAAACTCTCTCATCTTCTATCATTTACACACGAGAGCAAAGGTCCTCCATATCTTTGTTCTCCCACCTATAGCTCGTCACGCGAGGCGGACACACAGTTAGTCCGGCCGGCGTGTCCAGCCCCCCATTTAAGCCCTTTTACTGACTTAGGCATCGGAGGGGCTAAGGGTTGGACCCCAACCCCGCCCTTCTGACGAGTTGTTCGTGCTGCAGGAGAGCCCGCCCCTTGGCCAAAGTCAGCGTCAGCCTCCCGCCGTCCGACCTTCCTCAGCTACGTCCGACGAGATACGATCCTGTGAGCTCCACCGGCAACGGATCCAACCTCTTCATACCACTAATCACTTGTAAAACAGCCTATCTAACCCCACATTTCCATATAACCACCGTGCCCTTGGTTCCCCATAATACAAATTCATTGTACGCGAGTTCCACCTCGTAACACCATTGTTGAGACACTCGCCAATGAGAAAGCAAGTTTGCTTACTCATAATGGCTTGTTGAGAAATGAGGTGAAGTCCCTCAAATCTCAACTTGAGCATGTTCTTGTTGAGGATTCGGATGAACATGTGATAGCGGATTTGACGTCTCAAAACTCAACTTTGAGTATTGAGAATAAGAATCTCAAATCACGTGTTTATGCACTCACATCGCAAGTATCCACTTTGGATGCTTCTTTGCATTCTCTCAAAGAGAAGTATGAGTGCACGTTAGGCCGTATCAATGATTTCAATAAAGGTAAGGGCCATTTGGATAATATCCTAAATGACTTACTTCCGGCCAAACACCACATTGGCTTGGGGTATAAGATGGGAGACTCATCCAAATCACCTACCACCTTTGTTAGGCCGACATCCGATGCCTCGACGAGTGGGAGCAAACACCCCATTGGTAGTTCTCCTACCAATAGTGCTTCAACTTCGTACACACCCCCGATTGGAAAGAAACCCACTTTGGGTAGACCTCCAAAGAGGGGTCATGCATTTTTGTACTCACATGCTATGCCACGTAGGAACACACATCCTACTCCACCGGTGCATGCAAATAATGATTTTTATGCTCCGCACCCACGTGCACGTGTAAACACTCATATGAGACACCCATATGCACGTAATCATGCTCATGCACATCCTAATGCTTATGTTCACACATCTAATCCACATGTGAATGCCTTCTCTCATAATCATCCTCATGCATACACACCTCATGCTTATCCACGTATGTATGCTACACCACATCATGGATCTCATGCTAATCATAATGTTATTGCTAGATCTCATGCTCCTAGGCCACATGCACCACATAGAAATCAACCTTTTGTGCATGCAACCACTAGGAAGAGGATTCCCAAAATTTACACTATTTGGGGTCCCAAGAACACTAGCAATCATGATATGAATGTTTATGTGCAATCCTATATTAAGGATGTTATTTTGAATGATGATTATGTTGGAAAGTCAAGTTCCTCTTGGACTTGGTTTCCGAAGGGTTAGTTCCTTTAACTCTTCAATGCTTGGTACCATGAGTTTATGATCATTTTATGGGTACCAAGGCATTTGATTATAAAATTGATTTTGATTACATTAACTCATGGGTTACAATTATTTTAATTTCGTATTTCAAATTTGTTGTCTAACCCATTGGATCCAAAAGGGTTTTTGGATACCAAAATGAAGTTTTCTAGGTTCAATCCACCGTGGGATACCAACCCTACCAACTCCTCGATTTGCGAAGACTTTCATTCAAACAGAGTTGATGGTGCTTATGTAATGCACCAATGTAGGGGGAGCTTAATGTTGCAAGTATGATATTACATTTGGTATCCATGAGGGTTGAATGCATGCTTGGTTAAAATCTATTTCTTTACATTGGTATCATTTTGTTTCTCCTAGCATGATAGAATTGTGAATGCCATAAATGCTTTGAAATTCATATCTATTTTTGTCATGACATGTTTTAAAAGTTATTATGATGATTTTCGTATTGCTTTTATTACCTTGTCACTTCTCATCGCACACTTCACTTAGTTTTGATGTGCTTTTACTTTATGCTCTCATTTTCGATCGATATTGTGTCATTTGATATTCTATGATGTGCACCACTCTTCTGTTGGATCATTCCTTTGTGCACATTTTATGTATGTCTCTGATATTGATTTCGTCGCTCGACGATTTATTTTGATTCAATAGCTTTAGTTGTATGAAAACATAGAATTGTTTTCCATGCACTAAACTAGCTATAAATGTTGATATTGGAGAGTAAATTCATTTCATCAATAAGTGAATTTGCATTTGATACTTTGATGATTTAAGTTTTCGATTTTCGACTATGGTCTCATTGACACGCTTTGATTTTATTCGAATTTTATTTTGGTGTCATATGAAACATGGTCGTATTCTTAGACTCCCATGCTTAATGAATTATTTGGCCATGATTTATTGCCATTGGCTTCCTCCCACTCTTTTTGGATTATGCCAAAGGGGGAGAGATATAATAATGGCATGTGCTAAATGATAATTTACCATGAATCTAATTTGATATGTTAGATTCAGGGGGAGTTAAGATATAAAAATGGATTTCAAAATTCAGGGGGAGTTAAGATATAAAAATGGATTTCAAATCCTAAATTTCAAATATTGGATTTGAATTTTTACTTTCCTCGTCTGCTTGATGTATGTGCTTATTATTTCATATGGAACTAATGTGTCATCAATGCAGGGGGAGTAAGTATATTCCATTTAGTTCATTATTTTTGATTATTATTTATGTTGGTTTGTCATCACCAAAAAGGGGGAGAATGTTGAGTATTGGACTCCCCGGATTTGGTTTTGGATGATGAGCAAACATAAATATATCATGAACTAACAATTTGTGAGCGCAGTTATGGAGATCGTCGCCAAATTCACGAGAACACTCAAAGCGACATCTTAAGACTTCTCAAAGCACGTACTCAATGCCTAAAGCTTCGTTGAAGCTTTTGGACCATTTTGGAAGTCATGTAGATTTGATCGAAGCTCTCGAAGACCGTTCCTTAAGGTTTTATTTATAGTCTTTTAGCTTCGATATATAGAATGTTAAGCCTTGAGTAATTCTTACATTTCTATCTTCATAACGCTCATATCTTAGCTCTAGGATCTTAGTAGAAGTCCATTCTAACTTCCCCGAAGCATCGCGCTTCGATTCGGACTTCTTGTGCTTGTTAGTTGATTCAAGAAGAAGAACTGCCCGACTAGATGGTGATCTAGTCGGTAGGCAAAGCTTCTTGGACCGACTAGTTTGTTCCCTAAACTTCTTGCTCCTTACTGTTCACACTTAGTCTGTCCATGTTGACTCACTGACCGACTAGTTGGTGAACTAGTCGGTCAGTGATGCTTCTTAGACCGACTAGTTGAGCTTTACTGTACATGCCAATTTTCTCCTGAGCTACTGTTTATCGTTAGTCGGTCTAAGAACGTTTGGCGACTGACTAGTTGACGATCTAGTCGGTCAACATTTGTTCTTGGACCGACTAAATCATTTGTATTCAGACTTTTAGTTTTTGACTCTTAGTCGGTCTAAGTTTACTGACCGATCGACTAGTTATCTAGGTCTGAAATCTTCATCTGTTCACTGTTCACATATTAGTCGGTTCATGTTGTTTCACCGACCGACTAGTTAAAGAACTAGTCGGTCAGTGGTTGTTCTTTGACCGACTAGTCTGCTTCAGATTTAGTTCCGTTGGAGATTTGAAAGCGACGTTTCTTTCTCTCTTTTCCCTTGATCCTTTAAATACCTGGAGGGGTTATTTCATAGGATCTAAGGCTGCTATTTCCAGAGCTCTATTGATTCAAAAAGAAGCTTTCAACTCTCATCTTCAAGCTCTCCCATTCTCAAGAATCTCTCCCTCACTCTTATTCCTCAAGAGAGATTCATTGATTGTGAGCCTTCCAAGCCAAGGGCTTGATTCTAGGTCATCATCTCATCCCTAGGCTTCCATTGCTGGTCATCTTCTTGAAGCTAGGGTTTGGTGACTCTTCCTCCATCAAAATCCTCTTTGCCCTAATTTGGTAAGAAATCTCAAGGCATATGTATTTTGTTGGTAAGCATTTCATTTCAGTTATATTTGAATTGTATACTCTCGGTTGTGAGAGGTTTTGCGTGATCCCGGGTTGTGGGATTCACGGTCATCGATTGTAGGTCGATTGCACTTGTGGGGTTTCCGCAAGTGGGCATATTGGAAATCTTGGGTTAGAGGTTTTCTAACTCAAGTATCCGGAAGGGATCCGGGTGGGTGGGACGTAGGATCACCGAGAACAAGTCGAGGAGCCTTGGGTGGATCCGAACCCATTAAACCATATTGTTTGCGTTTGCATTATTTCTTGATTATTGTATATTCCGCATTGTTGTTTGTTAATTGCACGAAAATTAGGAATAACTCTCCCTATTATTTAAAAGTACTATTCACCCCCCCTCTAGTACAGGTGCAGTGGCTTCCTAGGGCACTACAGATAGTGCTTGGATCCTTGCCATGGAGGAGGAACTCATTCAATTCGAGAGGAATGAGGTATGGGAGCTTGTTCCATTGCCTTCGAAGAACCACACCGTTATAGGAATGAAGTGGATCTTCAAGAACAAAACCGACGAGAACCAAATCGTCATCCGGAACAAGGCTCGGTTAGTAGCTCAAGGCTATCGACAAGAGGAAGGTATCGATTTTGAAGAATCCTTCGCTCCGGTAGCTAGATTAGAATCTATTAGATTATTGTTATCTTTTGCATGCCATAAAAATTTCAAACTATTTTAAATGGATGTAAAAAGTGCATTTTTAAACGGAGATGTCGTTGAGGAAGTTTATGTTTCTCAACATCCGGGCTTTATTAATGAAAAATTTCCAAATCATGTTTTTAAACTAAAGAAAGCACTTTACGGTTTGAGACAAGCTCCTCGAGCTTGGTATGATCGCCTAAAGAATTTTCTTTTGGATTTGAATTTTAAAATGGGAGAAGCCGATTCTACACTTTTTGTTAAGCATTCGTATAATGATATACTTTTAGTTCAAATTTATGTTGATGATATCATTTTCGGTGCTACTAACTTCGCTCTTTGCGAAGAGTTTTCTAATGTTATGAAGGAACAATTTGAGATGAGCCACATGGGTGAGCTCAAATACTTCTTAGGTCTCCAAATTCGCCAAATGAACGATGGAATCTTCATCCACCAAACGAAGTACACGGTGGAGTTGCTAAAGCGATTTGGAATGGAGAGTGCCTCCGGGAAAAAGACTCCAATGAGCACTACTACGCATCTTGATAAAGATACGGGCGGAAAAGATGTAGACATTCGTCTATATCGAGGTATGATAAGTAGTTTACTTTATCTTACCGCAAGTAGGCCCGATATTATGTTTGCCGTATGTATTTGTGCTCGTTATCAGTCTCAACCTAAGGATTCTCACTTAATAGCGGTAAAACGTATTTTTCGCTATTTAAGTTACACATTAGACTTTGGATTACTTTATCCAAAATCTAGCACGTATGAGTTAGTCTCATATAGTGACGCTGATTATGCGGGATGCAAATCCGACAGGAAGAGTACTAGTGGCACTTGCCATTTTATAGGAAATTCTTTTGTCTCTTGGTTTTGCAAGAAGCAAAATTCCGTATCACTTTCTACCACCGAGGCGGAATACATTGCTGCCGGTGCTGCATGTGCCCAGGTTCTTTGGATGAGACACACACTTAAGGATTTTGGTATACATTGTGATACTAGCCCTATCATGGTGGACAACCAAAGTGCCATTTGTCTTTCAAAGAATCCGGTGCACCATTCCCGTTCTAAACACATAGATGTCCGACACCATTTCTTAGATGATCATGTTGCTAAAAAGGACATCATATTAGTGTACGTTGAAACCCAGAAGCAAATCGCCGATATTTTCACGAAACCCCTAAAGGAGGACTCCTTTGTGCGGTTGCGTCGAGAATTGGGGATTATGGGTGAATCCGAGATATAGGATTCATTTTTATTCAATAATCTTGCATGCTATTCTATTTCGCTATATTTGTTCATGCTAGACTTATTGGATTCTTTCGGGATTTTTGTGAATTTTTGGAATTTATGCTCGAATTTACTCTTGATCGTCGTATTTAAGTTTTTCGATGATTAATGGGGTAGTATGATGATTTTTGAGAGGTTTACGATGTTTCATCCAAGTACATTTAGGAGAGAACACATTTATCTATTTTTGGACTCATCTAGTCGGTCTCAGTTCATCAACCAACCGACTAGATGCACATCTAGTCGGTCTGCTAATGAAATCAAACCGACTAGCTCAAGCTTATAATTTTCCTTTGCTACTGACTTCATTTAGTCAGTCCTCGTTCACTTACCGACCGACTAGAATGAAAACTAGTCGGTCAGTACTTGAACTTAGACCGACTAACTCTAGCCCTAAATTTTTCGTCTGTCGGCTGTTTCGACTTAGTCGGTTCAAGCTCATTGACCGACCGACTAGATCGTCATCTAGTCGGTCAGTGCTTGAACTGTGACCGACTAAGTGCTCAGGGACAGTCGTGTCTTTTCGCATTCCGATCGACTTATACCTATTCTAATCGACTCTTTTTCGATTTAGTCGGTTTCTTCTCTTTTCTCTCCAGCTAAAACCCCCGACCCCCGATCAGTCTCTTCGTCTTCCACCGTCGATTCCACCACCGTTCGTCGATCTCCGACCAACTTCGGCCGTGGATCTCCGTCGATCTTCCTCCTAGGGTATCCCTCCTCTCCTCTCTTGCATCTAGGGGTTCATTCTAGGTCGATTTCACTTCCTAGGGTTTCGGTTTAAGCTTATTTCGAATCTAGGGTTGCTTGATTTCGTTTTCTTGCATTGCTTGATCTCGTTTTGTCACACTTATGGCAAGAACGAGAATTCCGATCACTCCCTCCGGTGCATCTCCTATGTCCATAGAGCCACACCCTAGGAATCCTTCGAAACCCAAACCCCGACCTAAACCAACCCAACCTTCATCGTCTTCGCCTCCTCTGAAGAAGCAGAGGACGGCGACCGTCAAACCCAGTAGACGTTCTCAGTCTAGGAAGCCTATACTCCATACCCCCACTACACCATCTGATTCTGACACTGAGTTTAGACCCGAGGATGAGCCTAGCCATAAGGAACCCACTCCTCCACCTCGTTCTAGCTCCCGTAAGCCTAAGGTAAAGGCTCCGATGCCAGCTGGTGGTGTCGATATCTCGCTATGTCGCGATGACCCTATGTGTCTAGCGGCATACACACGTATCGAACATTGCCCGCTGTTATTGGAGCATTTCGTTAAGTTCTCCGACTTCCTTGGCTTAGCAGATCTTCTTTCCTATAGTGAACTCTTAGACTACCTTCGCTTTGACCCTAAGACGAACCCTCGACCCTATCCTCGCCTGGTCAAACTTTTCTATGCGAACCGTACCCGGGGATAGTACGGTGAGACCCACTCCATCGAGACTACTGTCTTGGGGACTCCTATAGTCCTCACGGCAGAAATCTTGGGGGAGTTGCTTGGTTGTTCGTCGTCTGGTCTCCTCCCGTCTGATATTTTTGTTGATGATATCTCTTCGTTGGATCAGTCCGTTCTCGCCGATATCTTCCATGTGATCCCTCCTGCTTTCATTGGTGTCCCATCGAAGTCATTTAAGCCGAATCCTTGGTTGCTCAATCTTATCCTGAAGTCGTGCTTACTTCCAAAGTACGGCTCATCTTCTCTGCCATCCCAGCCCTTCCTCAAGTTGATTTACGCTCTTTTCTTGGGTTGCGAGATTAATTGGGCTCGCATTATACTCGATAAGATGGACTCTTTCGAGTGTATTCGCAAGTCCGCAAAATCTGCGCATCTCCCTTATCCTTGTCTGTTGACTTTGATGTTTCGTCATTTCCATGTGCCTTTGCCTCCTGACGATGAGCGTCCACTTGGTCCTCCCCTGAACGTGACGACCGTCAAGAAATCTCTTGCGGCACTCCGTCACATGCATAGGACGACTCCTTCAGCTTCTCAGGGCACATCTTCTGCAGCTGTTGCTCCTAGACCTCCCACTACACTTGATGATCTCGCTCGTTCTGTTCGTCGTCTCGAGTCTCGGTATGTTCGTACCGAGGAGATTCTGTATCGTATTGCTCGTGTTATTAGTGTTGAGGTCCCTCCTCCAGTTTCTGAGGATGAGGAGATGGATGATGAGGATATCGATGAGCTCGTTGATTCTCTTGCTCGTGACGCTGAGGCCACTCCTGCTGCTGCTACCACATCCGTTGCTGGAGCTGCCACTTCTTCAGGTGCTCTAGAGTCTTCTGCTCCAGTGGATGAGTCTACTGCTGCTCCAGAGACGTCTGCTCCTGTTGACGTTCCTGTTGGTGCCTCTACCGTTGAGCCTGCTGTTGATGTTTCTACTCCTGCCCCGACGGTTCCTTCTGTTGACACACCACTCCTCCCAGCAGAGCCTGAGTCCACTCCTTCGACTGGACCTACGGAGACTGCTGATCCTACCACTCCTTCTTGAGAGTCTATTTAGAGGACTCTCCGATGCTCCTTGGATGATTCATCTTTTAGAGAGGGTTTTGGGTTAGGACAGGGTTGGTGGTGTTTGTGATGTTTTTGGATGTGTTGATGCTTGATGTCGATGTTGTATCATTTTTGGATGTTTGTTGATGCTGTTGATGTCGATGATGGATTGTGACATTTTGATGTTGATATACTTTGTGACATTTTGATGTAGTCGATGTACTTTGTGCCTTTGATGTTATGGAGTCGATGTATCTTTTGGTTGTACTCATGTTGCTTCATATATATATATATATATATATATATATATATATATATATATATATATATATATATATATATATATATATATATATATATATACATCGTTGTTCTCTTTTACTTCGTTGTGCACATTTTATATTCGTTTTAATGTCTATGATGTTCGAATTCGTCGCTCGACGATAATGACTTGGTTAAAAAGAATTTATTTCTATGAAAACATAGAATTGTTTTCCATGCACTAATTTAACCAAAATGTTGAGATTGGAGAGTACGTTCCTTTACTCAATAAGTGAATTATATTTGGTATTTTGATGATTTCATTTTTCGCTTTTGGATAATGGTCAATTTGGCACACCTTGATTTTCTACGTGTATTTTTGTTTCTTGGTGTCTTTTGGACCATCGTCGTACTCTTCGACTCCCGATGTTGGATTTTCTTTAGCCTTGTTGTTGTCGTTGTATGCCCCCCACTCTTTTTGGATAATGCCAAAGGGGGAGAGATAGTAATAATGACAAGGGCAAAATGAAAATTTAACTCTATTGTCCATGAATCTAATTTATTATGTTAGATTCAGGGGGACTGAAGATATAAAAATGGATTACGATCCTAAATTTCAATCTTGGATCATGTTTTATATTTCTCACTTCTGCTTGATGCGTATTATATTTATTCAATTTGGAATTAACGTGTCATCAATGCAGGGGGAGTAAGTATTTTACATTTGAAGCATTATTTTTGATTATTATTTATGTTGGTTTGTCATCACCAAAAAGGGGGAGAATGTTGAGTATTGGACTCCCCGGATTTGGTTTTGGATGATGAGCAAACATAAATAAATCGTGAACTAATACTTTGTGAGCGCAGTTATGGAGATCGTCGCCAAATTCACGTGAACATCCAAAGCGACGTCTCAAGACTTCTCAAAGCACGTATTCATATGCCTAAAGCTTCGTTGAAGCTTTTGGACCAACTTTGAAGTCATGAAGATTTGATCGAAGCTTTTGAAGACAGTTTGTCTAGATTTATATTTAGTCTTCTAGCTTTGTTATTTAGAATGTTAAGCCTTGAGTAGGTATTATCATTTAATCTTCATATCGCTCCTATCTTAGAGCTAGGATCTTAGTAGAAGTCCATTCAAACTTTCCCGAAGCATCGCGCTTCGATTCGGGACTTCTTATGCATGTTAGTTGGTTCAAGAAGAAGAACCAACCGACTAGATGGTGATCTAGTTGGTCGGAAAAGCTTCTTGGACCGACTAGTTTGTCTCCCAAATTCTAAGCTCTTTACTGTTTACAGTTAGTCGGTCTTAGTTGACTCACCGACCGACTAGTTGGTGAACTAGTCGGTCAGTGATGCTTCTTAGACCGACTAGTTGAGCTTTACTGTACATGCCAATTTTTCACCTGAGTTACTGTTTATCGTTAGTCGGTCTATGAACGTTCGGTGACCGACTAGTTGACGATCTAGTCGGTCAACATTTGTTCTTGGACCGACTAAATCAAGTTGTATTCAGGCTAATAGTTTTTTGACTCTTAGTCGGTCTAAGTTAACTGACCGACCGACTAGTTGAGAAACTAGTCGGTCGGAAAGTCTTCTTGGACCGACTAGTTATCTAGGTCTGAAATTTCATCTGTTCATTGTTCATCCTTTAGTCGGTTCATGTTGTTTCACCGACCGACTAGTTGATGAACTAGTCGGTCAGTGGTTGTTTTTTGACCGACTAATTGCCCCAGATTTTCAACCGTTGGGAGATGACCTAGCTCGATTTTGTGGGACCCTATAAATACGAAGCTTGGTCATTTCTCTCAAGGTAAGAGCTGCTATTGAGAGCCTTATTCAGATTGAAAGAGTAAGAGATTAAAACTCATTTCCAAAGCTCTCTTCCTCACAAGAAATCATTCTCTCCCTCATTTGAGATCTAGAATCCATCTTGAGAGAACCTTGTTCTTGTTGAGCCATCCAAGCTATTGATTCAAGTCTCCTACTCATTCCTAGACACCCATTGCTGCTCATATTGGTGGTGCTAGGTCTTGGTGACTTCTCCTTCCTCAAATCCCTCCTTGCCCTAATTTGGTAAGAATACTCAAGGTATAGGGTTTGTGGTAAGTTGTTGTTTATTTCATATAAACTCTTTTATTGCTATTGATTCTCTCGGTTGTGAGAGAAGGTTGTGATCCCGGGTTGTGGGATTCACTATTGCTATTGATTGTATGATTTGATCTTGTGAAGGTTTTTCACAAGGTATTCATAGTGAAAATCTTGGGTTAGGGTTTCTAACCTAAGTATCCGGAGGGGATCCGGGTGTTCTGGGACGTAGGATCACCGGGAACAAGTCGGGGAGACTTGGGTGGATCCGAACCCATCATATCAATTGTTTGCATTGATAATTTGTTGTTGTCATTTTTAGCTTCCGCATTGGTTGG
Organism: Scilla litardierei; assembly: GCA_030789695.1. Classification (NCBI taxonomy): domain Eukaryota; kingdom Viridiplantae; phylum Streptophyta; class Magnoliopsida; order Asparagales; family Asparagaceae; genus Scilla; species Scilla litardierei. The sequence goes on from CM061134.1 coordinate 117,439,419, forward strand.
TAGTAGTTTGCACGATAATTAGGAATTATACTCCTTGTTATTTTTAAAGTACTATTCACCCCCCTCTAGGACTTGTGCAGTAGTTTTCAGGGCATTACACAATCCACTTCAGAGTTAGCTTCACAGGTTGAGGCGATTGAGTACTTAGGGAGGACGACTGAGATGAACTATTTCCGGGATGACGAGGATGATACGTGCTTGGATTTGCCCGAGACGAGTCTACCTCCAGTCCTGTCACAGACGTCACTTCTCTCGCCTCAGGATGTGCACTTACCAGTCATCGAGGAGATTTGTCTGGAGCAGTTACCACTTGTGGGGAGTGCCGCAGAGATCGTTGATGTTGATATTGATGTCGAGGAAGAGGATTGCGACGGGGATTGCGACATGGTATACATTGAGCCCGAGATCCCTCCTACTCCAGTTTTCTCTTTGCAGCCACTTCCCCCTCCTCCTGAGGCAGAGTATCATGCCACACCTAGCACTATTATTCAGGGAAGTTTCCACCATCTCATGCCTTGCATTTCTGAAACCAAATTTTCACTTCCATATACATTTGTTTCAGATTGTCGTCCATTGCATTTAAATTTTTTATTTGTTTTGACGACCCGTTTTGGAATGCTTTTGCAGGGCATGAGGACATGGCTTGGATTGATGCAGCTCGTCTCCCACATACCACATATTATCCAAAGGAGACGCTGGGGGCTGCATTGCTGGAATCCAAGGAGGCCGGTGGAGGCCTAGCTCCAAAGATGCTCGCGGAGGAGCGTAAGGATATCATCGAGCAGTTGCCACCACCATCTCACATTTTGGATCCGCCTTTTGCTAAGGTGTATTCTTTCCAATAGTGTAAATAAATAAATGTTTTATTTTAGTGTTTTCGTATGCTTTTTTTCTTTTCTAGGATCTTTTGCCAAGATCTAGTATTCTCCCAACATTGAGGACAATGTTTATTTTAAGTTGGGGGGAGAGTGTTAGAATCTTTAGGTTTGTTAGGATTTTGAGCTAAATTTTTTTTGAGATCCCTCCATGCCTCGCCTCATCCCATTGCACTTCATTGCATATCATATTTTGGCCTCCTTGTCCCTACGCCATTAGCTTTGTGTTGTCCCTACATGCTTTCATGTCATGCTATTTTCGGATTATTATTTTGGTATCGATTTCTCGATGTTTGATTGGCACGTTTTCATTCCTTTTCCATTTTGGATTCATATGCGAATATGCCATGTATGAACTATTTTATACGTCGTGATTTCTCTTTGAAACAATTCGGGAATAGTTTGGTGTAAGTATTTGCAAGAATTGGGATGAATGGTGTAGTTTCTAATTGGATTGGATTTGGCCAATTGTGCAAGCTTTGTTTTCTTCTTAGAAGTGGGTGGATGAGTTGATAATTCATGTTGGAGAATGAAAAAGAGAGTTAGTATAAGTGAATGTTTCTTTCTAATCAAATTAAGTAGCCGGTGCACCACGAAACATTGGGGAGGACGCCAAAGATGATATTTAGGGGATCATTCCATCATTTTGCCTATATAGCGTTATCGCGTGTATGCAAAGGAGGTCGTGTTTGCATTTATGGCGTTATCGCGTGAAAGCAAAACATAAACATCAAAAACAAAAAAAAGCAAAAAGAAAAAGAAAAAAAATGAAAGTATATATGATATAATAAGCAACATGAGTGATGCAATCTCATCTCCCACAACTTAGATGAATATCTTTTGTTTTGGCCACTTTCATGAAAATTGAAAATTTTGACATCGTGATATTTTCCCGATACGTGTGATACTGTGCTTATTTCCTTACTTTTCTTTGAATTGGATTGATGGGAGTTTCATTTGTTGTTACTTTCATACATTTGGTATATTGGCTTTGAAATCAATTGGAAATACCATTTTGGGTGTGCCATGAAGATATTTGAGTTTGGTGCATGTTTTTCGGTTTAATCCGAATTTATCGCGTATTTTGCTAGGGACTAGCAAAAAGCTAGTTGGGGGGTGTGATTCGGGATATAAATTGCATATCCCCCCATTTGCGATCATTTTATGTGTATATTGTGTTTATTGTGGTTTGATACGGGCGTATTTGTGATATCGTGATTTATTTAAGCCTATCTCTATTTTATACATAAAATGTGGTTTTTGTGAGCTAATTTTTGTTTCTCCTATTTTTTAGGTACTCCTGGAATTTTTCTAGGTTTTCTGGAATTTTTCCAGAATTTTCTGGAATTTCGGGCTATTTTTTTGGAATTTTTGGGGCTAGAATGGCATTTCTGTAAATTCTGGAAAGAAGAAAATAAAAAAATATCTGGATAATTACATCCCGCCCCCCCAGGTTGCAAAAAGTTCACGCTGGGCCCCCCATTTTCTGATGCAGCCCCATTTTTTGGGCGGAAAATTACATCCCGCCCCCTCTTGGCAGAAATTTTTGCTGAGACCCGCAATGTGTTATAACAGGCCTGGGGTGCGAAATTGACATGCAGTTTTGGTTTTTTTGGCTGTAGCGCTCGGCCAGAAGTGTTTTTTTTGGGGTTTTTGAGTTTTTTCTAGGGCTTTGGAAGGGGGAGGAGGCCATGGATGAAGCTTGGAGCTTGGAGGAGCATTTGGGAGAGGAAAATCTCAGCTTGGAGTGACACTTGGGTGAAATTTTCCTATTCTCTTGCGTTTTTGTTTTAGGGGTTTGTATTGTAATTGGATGATTGATTTTGAGAGAAATCTTCTCCTTTTCATTATGAATCTCTGAATCTATCTTCTGTGGTTGTGTTGTGCTTGTTGTTGTTGTTGGGTTGTGAATTGCATCTCTAGCATGTATTATATCTTCTAAATTTGTGTCTGAAACTTGAGTAAACTTTATTATTTGGAACCCTAAGGAGAAATCCAAGAAGAGGATTATCCTAGCGGACCCTCTCTAATGCGCTTATTGCCTATTACTCGCATGGGGTTCATTCATTACTTTTATTGCACCCCACACGTTCATATTTTCTGATTGAGCTCCCTTAGCCGGGAGATCAATTGAGTTATATTTGAGATGAATTCTCACCCCCACGGCCTCATTCACACACACCACATGAGTCCTCCTCGTTGCTTGCCGATTCGGCTCTCCACCCCTAGCCACTTAGATTAGATTTTAGTTTTCACCACTTTTTCTTCCACACTTCCACCCACCGTTAATTGAGGTTGTTGTTTCACACTTTATTTTTCTTTGTCCATCAAACTTGTGAACGTAGAATGAATTGTCCATGTGATCCGACCCGGTACTCACCGGTTATTTATATATTGCATTGGCACTCCTACGCTTGGGAGTGGAAGGCGTGCTCTTTGCGCCTCCTTCCGAGTCAACCAATTGGCGCCGTTGTCGGGGACAACGGTTTCTATTAGTAGCATTTTTGATTGATTTTGAAAGCGTTAGTGTGATACTTCTATCTCATAGTGTGTGTCTTTCTATTTATTTATTTTCCACTTATTGAGTCGTTTGGTTGTTTATTTTCATTTTTTGTGAAATTTTTTTAACAACAACATGGCATCTTCTTCAGATTTTTCGGATATTGATTTGGAGGATATCCCACTTCTGCCATACTTTCATGGCTCGGAGTGGGAGAACCCTCATTTACATATTAAAAAATTTGATGAGAGGATGTTTTCATGTCTTGGTGGGAATATTGATGATGATTGCATATATTTTAGATTTTTTCCCTCTTCTTTACAAGATGATGCTAGATTGTGGTTTGATTCTTTGTCTCTCGACTCACATTTTACTTGGTTGTCATTTCAGGCTGAATTTCTCCGAGTGTTTTTGCCTATCTTTTTGGAGCAGGTACAGGGGCGGCGGGCCATGGAGCAGTACATAGCGAGCTTTACCCAGGCCGATGGAGAGGCCTACCATCAGGCTTGGCAGAGGTTCACTGATTTGGTGCTTGCGTGCCCACACTAGAGCTTTCACGAGGATCATCTTCTGCAGATCTTCTACATAGGGTTATCGCCATCTGGGCGGGATTTTGTGCAGATGAGTTGCGGTGGGGAGTTCTTTGATTTTTCGACCGAGGATTCATGGTGTTACCTGAGGGCCCTTGCAGAGTGGGAGCAGACTGCGCCATCTGGAGAGCCGTCACTTGGATATGAGGATGATGGCCAGTCCCAGTTTCCACTTCAGGATGCAGTGCATCAGGTTCAGTTCAGCCTGAGGGGCCATCCGAGGGCTCATTCCATTACAACCTTATGGAATATCAAGAGAAACCTGTGAAAAGGGTGCATTGGGGCCAAGTAGAGGAATTTGAGCACATATATTTTGAGGAGTCAGATGAAATTGATGATGGAGTGCGTGTCGACCACGACGGTGACACGATGCATTTTCACTTTGAGGTTGAGGATGAAGCGGATGTGCATGATGGCCGAGAGTAGATCGAGGACACCATGGGGCCTGAGCCACAATCCACTTCAGAGTTAGCTTCACAGGTTGAGGCGATTGAGTACTTAGGGAGGACGACTGAGATGAACTATTTCCGGGATGACGAGGATGATGCATGTTTGGATTTGCCCGAGACGAGTCTACCTCCAGTCCTGTCACAGATGTCACTTCCCTCGCCTCAGGATGCGCACTTACCAGTCATCGAGGAGATTTGTCTGGAGCAGTTACCACTTGTGGGGAGTGTCGCAGAGATCATTGATGTTGATATTGATGTCGAGGAAGAGGATTGAGACGAGGATTGCGACATGGTATACATTGAGCCCGAGATCCCTCCTACTCCAGTTTTCTCTCTGCAGCCACTTCCCCCTCCTCCTGAGGCAGAGTATCATGCCACACCTAGCACTATTATTCAGGGAAGTTTCCACCATCTCATGCCATGCATTTCTGAAACCAAATTTTCACTTCCATATTTATTTGTTTCAGATTGTCGTCCATTGCATTTAAATTTTTTTATTTGTTTTGACGACCCGTTTTGGAATGCTTTTGCAGGGCATGAGGACATGGCTTGGATTGATGCAGCTAGTCTCCCACATACCACATATTATCCAAAGGAGACGCTGGGGGCTGCATTGCTGGAATCCAAGGAGGCCGGTGGAGGCCTAGCTCCAAAGATGCTCGCGGAGGAGCGTAAGGATATCATCGAGCAGTTGCCACCACCATCTCACATTTTGGATCCGCCTTTTGCTAAGGTGTATTCTTTCCAATAGTGTAAATAAATAAATGTTTTATTTTAGTGTTTTCGCATGCTTTTTTTTCTTTTCTAGGATCTTTTGCCAAGATCTAGTATTCTCCCAACATTGAGGACAATGTTTATTTTAAGTTGGGGGAATGTAACGACCAGTTCTTTTCGTTACGTTATATCCGTACTTTCCCTCGTGTATATTTTTCCCCGTATCCGTAGTTGGACGTATCTGACCCGTACCCGTACCATCAGCTAGCCTCATACGTATTAACTATTTTTATTATTAACTTTATTTTTATTATTAACATTAAAACAATTGCTTTAATGCTTATTTCAAAATTGTATTTTTGAATTCGAATTTCAAAATTTAAAATATGAATTTAAAACTTTTTATAAAATACTTTCCATGTTAAATCCCATTTAAACCTACTAATTTCCCTTCAAAAAACTTCCTATATTAGACCCATTTAAACCCATTATTAATTGATTTTATTAGCCCTTATTTCCCTTCATCAAATCTATTAAATTCAAATCATTTTCCTATTTTACCTAGCCCCACGTTTATCTACCCATCTGATACACGCACTTGCACAGCCGTATACAAAAGAATAGGAGAACTTTAAAACCCCTTGGTCATTTACGTGCTGTTGCAACACCCACGCACACAAAACTTGAAACAAAAATAAAGGAAAATGAGACAATAGAAAACCTAAGCCTAGCTCTACTCACGTGCTGTCATTTCAAAACACCACACACAAAGGTTTGTATAATAATGAAACTTTATAACCTAGCCTAGTACATGCTGCTCTTTTCTTCACCATTCACGTGCTCCCTTTAGAACCCACACTATTGCCTTTATAAGAAACCTAGGCCTTCTATTTTCTCCCTACCCTATAGTTCTTTCTCTCCCACACAACAACGGCCGCCCCGATCATCTTCTACACGCAACCTGCAGCCTTAACCCCGCGGCCACCACGCCTTGTCCCCTTCCGCTGCGCCCATCAGCCGTCCTCCCGTTGAGCCCCGCAAGCAAGAGCCGCACGACCCAGTCTCCTCCGCCCGCTCGCCGATCTGCAACCCCCCTCTCTCTCCAGCCCCTCCGAGCCCGACCGGAGTCGCCTCCGCCCTGCCGCCTTCAGATCGTCGGATCTGCCGCCCAGATCCGGTAGCCGCCGCCTGCGATCGCCGCGCTCCATCGTTCGATCCTCACGCCGCCATTGCCTCCGGCGTCTCCTCCCCGTTCTCCGGCAGCCCTCGCTCCCCCTGTTCCGCCCCTTCCTCTGTTCGGAACAGAGGAGCCCCGCTAGCCTCCTCCCGCCGGAGCCCTCAACCCCCTCCCGACTAGCGACGACAACGGCAGCCTCCCGACGCCCAGCTACACACCGTGCATATCGCCTACGACCCACCCCGATCTCCCCGTCGCATCGCCTACCTCCGACGACGACGGTGCCACGGCTCGCCTTCCGCCTCAGTCCGCCGCCCGATCGCGTCTCCCTGCCACCAACCCCGCCTCCGGTCAGTCACTTCTCCTCCCCACCGGCCAACTCACGCTCCACGTGCAGCCCAGGACGTCGCCGTCTCGCCACCTAAAGCGTCCCACGAGTTCAACGGCAGCTTCGACTTCCCTCCCTCTCGAAGCCGCAAGCCCGTCGACCAAGCTGTTTCCAGGCCTGCACGCATCACCCAGGACCTCCGCAACCAACGCCCAGACGCCCCCGCTGTGCCCCTCGCCGTTTGCCTGAAGACGCCGTCCACCGCTCTCGTCTGTAAACACGTGAGAGGAGAGAAGCGAGCTTACCCCGTGAGTTGTTTTAATCCCACGTGAACGGTGACTTACTCTCATGCATAGAAATTTATTTAAAGTATTAGTTTAATGTTATTATGGGGTGCAGTTTTTAATAGGTGAGTTATGATAAATCGCGTGATCTGTGTATACATTAGTTAAAAATATTATAACAGTGATGTAGTATGTATATTACTTTGACGCATATTACTTATGAATTCAATGCTGGAACCAGACCCTAAGTCTTTCACTAAGTCTTTCACTAAGTTACTTAAATATTAGTTAAAAATAGAATATGATATAACTCAGTTAGTAAATTATTAATATGATTAGCTTAATATAAAATTAGATTAGTACCCACTAATAGGTTATTATGTTGTTTTAGTTAGCAAAGTGATGACATGGCAGTATCCTAAGATAGGGTATTTCACAATTTCCCTTATAATGTTATGTAGAACATTAATCAATATTAGATATCAGTGAGATGTGTGTGAAACTTTATAATTGAACCCTTAGCTTGACCATTGAAATCTAATGATGCAGATAAAAACACACCACCCGTTACGAATGCTTGGACACCCACGACACCCGAAATTGACTGCTCAGGCAAGTATTTACTACTGCAAGTATCTACTCTTTTCAACTACATAAATTTTCTATCCGGTTTCAAAGGCTCAACCATTTATCGCTTTTTACATTGCTCCGGTCTCGTGACCAAAAATACCAAACAATTGCAAATATCAATTTTCAAGTACGTTGCTCAGGCTTAATGAACAAATGACATCGTTGGTTGCTTTCACTTTTATTGTTTTCGAAATAAAGTATTTGAAACGCACGCAATAATTGCATACCTTTTTAACTGCTAAATGCACACCAGTGTTGGGATGTGATACTGGGCCCTTGGGGCAAATTACGGATAATGGGCCTTCGGGCATTACGGATATGGGCCCGCGGGGCATTTACGGAATGTTTTGCCACTCGGCTAACATTGAACTACAGATTGACTTATGGACACTTGGGTGGGGTAGTCTAGTGTAGTAGAGGCTGGAAAGCTGGATTGCACCCGATTGGTGAACTTGACCGACACCTGGCCGGGTCGGTGAGTAGAGAGTCACGGGTAGCTCCCGTTGGCTTGGGTGTGATGCTGGTCACCTCCCCCACGGACACTGGGCTTTGTCACTAGATAGGAGATTGATTGATTGATTGATGCACCCTCGCCTTACCTCTGTTGAAGCTACATCGTAAACCGCTAAAAATTGTTGTCACGATTGACTATTGCTGTACGCACTACACTTGTCACTACTTTTGCTGTGCACACTACCCTTGCCATGCTGGTTACCTTACACACTACACCTGGTTGTGCCCCCTACTTTACGCACCACACTCCGCTTGCACTACTTTACTCACTACATGATGTTATGTTCCCATGTTGCTTCATGCTGCCATGTTTCATCTTTTTTGGAAACATATAGTGTCTTTCATTTCTAAAGTTTTGTAAATTATATTAAATCTTGCCGAGGGTCTTTTCCCTACTAATGTTTTTTAAAGCTTGCCGAGCGACCCTCGCTGACGTATATTTCCTTGTTTGTGAAATATACGTTAGGTTTTGAGCAGAGTTCACAGTGAAGTTCACTTGGAGATTGAAAAAGGTGACCAAGAGAACCAAGAGCACGAGATCCACTACTGAAGACGACGGACACTGCGCAGCTTGCTAAATCTTAATAATTGTTGTATTCACTTACATGTGTATTTTTAATTTCCTTGTAACTGTTGTAATGGCCATGCTGGGCCTTTTAATTTTTGTGTACTTGTAATCTGGAAGTCAAAGTTTTAATGATGACACCATATTATGTTGTTCCCAACATTGAGGACAATGTTTATTTTAAGTTGCGTGGGGAGAGTGTTAGAATCTTTAGGTTTGTTAGGATTTTGAGCTAAATTTTTTTGAGATCCCTCCATGCCTCGCCTCATCCCATTGCACTTCATTGCATATCATATTTTGGCCTCCTTGTCCCTACGCCATTAGCTTTGTGTTGTCCCTACATGCTTTCATGTCATGCTATTTTTGGATTATTATTTTGGTATCGATTTCTTGATGTTTGATTGGCACGTTTTCATTCCTTTTCCATTTTGGATTCATATGCGAATATGCCATGTATGAACTATTTTATACGTCGTGATTTCTCTTTGAAACAATTCGGGAATAGTTTGGTGTAAGTATTTGCAAGAATTGGGATGAATGGTGTAGTTTCTAATTGGATTGGATTTGGCCAATTGTGCATGCTTTGTTTTCTTCTTAGAAGTGGGTGGATGAGTTGATAATTCATGTTGGAGAATGAAAAAGAGAGTTAGTATAAGTGAATGTTTCTTTCTAATCAAATTAAGTAGCCGGTGCACCACAAAACATTGGGGAGGACGCCAAAGATGAGATTTAGGGGATCATTCCATCCCTTTGCCTATATAGCGTTATCGCGTGTATGCAAAGGAGGTCGTGTTTGCATTTATGGCGTTATCGCGTGAAAGCAAAACATAAACATCAATAACAAAAAAAAGCAAAAAAAAAAAGAAAAAAAATGAAAGTATATATGATAGAATAAGCAACATGAGTGATGCAATCTCATCTCCCACAACTTAGATGAATATCTTTTGTTTTGGCCACTTTTATGAAAATTGAAAATTTTGACATCGTGATATTTTCCCGATACGTGTGATACTGTGCTTATTTCCTTACTTTTCTTTGAATTGGATTGATGGGAGTTTCATTTGTTGTTACTTTCATACATTTGGTATATTGGCTTTGAAATCAATTGGAAATACCATTTTGGGTGTGCCATGAAGATATTTGAGTTTGGTGCATGTTTTTCGATTTAATCCGAATTTATCGCGTATTTTGCTAGGGACTAGCAAAAAGCTAGTTGGGGGGTGTGATTTGGGATATAAATTGCATATTCCCCCCCATTTTCGGTTATTTTATGTGTATATTGTGTTTATTGTGGCTTGATACGGGCGTATTTGTGATATCGTGATTTATTTACGCCTATCTCTATTTTATACATAAAATGTGGTTTTTGTGAGATAATTTTTGTTTCTCCAATTTTTCAGGTACTCCTGGAATTTTTCTAGATTTTCTGGAATTTTTCCAGAATTTTCTGGAATTTCGGGCTATTTTTTGGAATTTTTGGAGCTAGAATGGCATTTCTGTAAATTCTGGAAAGAAGAAAATAAAAAAATAGCTGGATAATTACATCCCGCCCCCCAGGTTGCAAAAAGTTTACACTGCCCCCCATTTTCTGATGCAGCCCCATTTTTTGGGCGGAAAATTACATCCCGCCCCCCTCTTGGCAGAAATTTTTGCTGAGACCCGTAATGTGTTATAACAGGCCTGGGGTGCGAAATTGACAGGCAGTTTTGGTTTTTTTTGGCTGTAGCGCTCGGCCAGAAGTGTTTTTTTTTGGGTTTTTGAGTTTTTTCTAGGGCTTTGAAAGGGGGAGGAGGCCATGGATGAAGCTTGGAGCTTGGAGGAGCATTTGGGAGAGGAAAATCTCAGCTTGGAGTGACACTTGGGTGAAATTTTCCTATTCTCTTGTGTTTTTGTTTTAGGGGTTTGTATTGTAATTGGATGATTGATTTTGAGAGAAAGCTTCTCCTTTTCATTATGAATCTCTAAATCTATCTTGTGTGGTTGTGTTGTGCTTGTTGCTGTTGTTGGGTTGTGAATTACATCTCTAGCATGTATTATATCTTCTAAATTTGTGTCTGAAACTTGAGTAAACTTTATTATTTGGAACCCTAAGGGGAAATCCAAGAAGAGGATTATCCTAGCAGACCCTCTCTAATGCACTTATTGCCTATTACTCGCATGGGTTTCATTCATTACTTTTATTGCACCCCACACGTTCGATAAAATGACGTATTTTCTGATTGAGCTCTCTTAGCCGGGAGATCAATTAAGTTATATTTGGGATGAATTCTCATGCCCACGGCCTCATTCACACACACCACATGAGTCCTCCTCGTTGCTTGCCGATTCGGCTCTCCACCCCTAGCCACTTAGGTTAGATTTTAGTTTTCACCACTTTTTCTTCCACACTTCCACCCACCGTTAATTGAGGTTGTTGTTTCACACTTTATTTTTCTTTGTCCATCAAACTTGTGAACGTAGAACGAATTGTCCCTGTGATCCGACCCGGTACTCACCGGTTATTTACATATTGCATTGGCACTCCTATGCCTGGGAGTGGAAGGCGTGCTCTTTGCGCGTCCTTCCGAGTCAACCAGCTGGCCATAAGGCTGCTGCTGCTGCTGCATGGGCTGCTGTTTCCTGGGGGATACTGCTGGTACATTTGTTGAGGCTGCTGCTGTTGTTGATATTTCTGCTGCTGTTGCCTAGGCGGCTGATATACTTGTTGTTGCTACTGCTGAGGCGGCTGATATACTTGTTGCTGCAGCTGATGGGGCTGCTGATACGGTGCCCGGTAGCTCAGATTGGGGTAGTTCCAGTTATTGGGAGAATAAGCCGGATTTGAGCTAGTCCTTGGTGGATACGGTGCATTACCCGTAGGGTTGAAGAAAAGCGTGCTAGCTTGATCCACCGGTGGTGAAATATCACCACCCTTGAAGTCTCCCAGGACTTCCGCTTCCACCATTGCTACTTGTTGGGTGCTGGCACCACCAGCTCCTACCATAAGCACTGAGATCTGGGTCGATAGCAAATCGAATTTGCTAGACAACTTGTCGACGTTGTCGACTCTATGAATGCCTCCAGATCTGGGCGTAGCACGCTCATCGCACCACTGCTCATTGTTTGATGCCATGTTTTCTAAAATGTTACCGGCATCTTCTTCACTTCTCGACATAAAGGACACCCTAGCCGCTGCTTCCATTGAAGACTTCAGGTCATCCCTCAATCCGTTATAGAACAGATTTATAATCTGCCACTTTGGAAGCTCGTGATGAGGGCATCTCCGCTGCATCTCTTTGTATCTCGTCCAAGCTTCGTGCAGGGACTCGTGGCTGGCTTGGGAGAAGGAGGAGATCTCACTCCTCATCTTCATTGTCTTCCCCGGAGGGAAGAACTTAGTCAAGAAAGCGTTCGAGAGCTTCTCCCAAGTGTTGAAGGTGTTCAGGTCCTTTCCCCTAAGCCATTGCTTGGCCTTATCCCGCAGAGAGAAGGGGAATAGCTTCAGCCGGATAGCTTCAGTTGTGACACCATTTATCCGCAATGTGTCACACTTCTCAAGGAAGGAGTCCAGATGTTCAATAGGGCTCTCCATGGGTGCCCCAGAAAATTGATCCTGCTGGATCCACGATACTAACGACGGCTTAAGCTCGAAACTCTGTGCCGTAATAGCAGGATGTTGGATGGAGGAGGTGGATCCGATGGATGGCATCGAGTATTCCAGCAGGGACTTATGTGGTGGGGTATTCTCCCTCATAGCTTCTGACTATTCTCTTCTTCGCTTCTCTGCGTTCAGACGCCTCAGGGTGGCGTTTATCTCCGGGTCAATAGGAATCAAGTCGTCAAGACTCCTTGTATTCCTGCGCATGAAAAAAAACAAACACCCTTGAAGCAAGTGAGGGATAGAAATAGATAAAAATAGAAAATAAAAATTAGAAAGCAAAAATGAAAAACTAGAATGCGAAAATTATCACGAGATAGGGATATGAGCTAGACTCAAGGGTTCAATGGGTCCTAAAATAACAAGCACGTTGCCTCCCCGGCAACGACGCCATAAAGCTTGACGTCCCCCGGTTTTGCGCATACGAGGGTGCTATATGATTGGGGATAACCGATTTAAATATTTATACCGCAAGCGCACGGTGTTGTAGTGTGGCTTGGGGGTCGAACACAGGTAGGCGTGGTTGTGCTTGTGTCAAAGAGGAACCGGTTCACCCTATGGGTGAGCTAGCCCGATCGATCGATGGTTTGTCACAAAATATAGATGCGAGGATAAACAATATAAAAGGAAACCTAGGACTTTAGTTTCCACCCTATCACGTGTTCTCGCTATTACGACCGACGGATAGGAATACGATCAGATTTAGGGTTTAGTGGTGAGACGTTGCCTCTAAAAGTGATACCGGCATCACATGGGCCCGATATTCCGGTCGATGCCCAGGATGATACGCTGGACTACCCGGGTTCGGTTAGTGGGCATTCCCATGTCCATTAACACTGACCGAATCCAGGAGCACTAAGCTCGCAACGATAACTCCCGACATCTCATCCTGCTGTTCCCACGTGCTAGGATTCGATGTCTACGCTAAGGGCGTGAGCTATGGCTAGGGAGTCAACCGCCAAGTTTATTCCCCCTTGGCCCGACGGTCAAAGGCGGTCTTTTTCCGCCGATGACAATGAAACACCCAGTGTAACTATCTAAATTCCTAATCCCTAGCGAAATCCTAGTCCTATGGACGCATCAGGGAGAACCCACGAAGGGGTTTCCACCAAAATCCCAAATTAGGGAACTACTCACAAATCATAGCTAAAAAGCAATCTAAATGAAAATCAACCGTAAAAATCATGATCAGGCAATTGAAACGAGGTAGTAGCAATGCTATTAAGACAATATCAAAGTTTCACAAAGATCAGAAAACTTACAAATAAGACAGAAAATAACAAAAGCTGCGTTATCAGAAACCTAGGGCAACTATATATAGAAATCGACGTCACCCGATCGGTTGAAGCATCAACCGATCGGGTGAGTTGCTTGATGCTTCGGCCGTCGGCTTCGGGAACTTCACCCGGGTGCTGAGGAGAGCGGGTGGAGCAAGCGGGTCGTCGTTTGAAGAGATGAAGCATCAGGTCAACCGATCGGTTGGAATTGTCCCCAAAATGGCCGAGAGTTCTTTCGATTTGGCACGGTCAGCGATCCGTCGGTTGAGCTCTCCGGGTCGTCTTTTGGAAGAATCGGCTACAGATGAACCGATCGGGTGAGATGTCACCCGATCGGTTGGAATTCAGCTCCAAATGGCCGAGAACTCTGCTGTGTTCAACCGGTCGACGAACCGGTCGGTTGAGCTGATCATCACTCCAACCTTCGTCCGGGTCGGATACGCGTGCACCACCCGATCGGTTGACTGTGTCCAACCGATCGGTTGAGGGCTAAAAAATATCAATCTTCGTCGTTTGACCCCTTGGATCGTGCGTGACTCCTCCCGTTGCTCCGGGGACTCACGATATCTTTGTTATATGTCCCCTATGCTAGCAATCTCCTGCAAACACACAAAAACACGGAGAAGTGAAAGAAAACTAAAAATCACAAGAAAACGAGTACGGGACGACGGAAAACAACGGAAAAACACAAAGAAGACGTGCGTGAATATATAAAATATAAACACACGTCACGAGGCATTGGGGGGCTCCTTCGGAGAGGGGAGTGGCGTGAGAGAGGGGAGATGGTGAACGGGCTGAGAGAGGGAGAGAAGTACGAGGGGGTTACGCGGGGTGGCTGAGGCAGATGACAGGAGGCGGAGGAGTACGGCAAGGGGAGGGTGGCGACGAGGGTGGTGGAGGCGTCGGAGTGTCGCAGCGAGAGATAAGGGAGAGTGGTTAGCGAGCTGTCGACGTAGGCTGGGGAAGGGAGTTTTCTTTTTTAAAAATATATATTTAAGAATGTGTGTTAACAGGGATTGTGGGGGTATTTATAGGGTTAATGGGTTCATGAACCCCTACTAGCCATTAATAGGGTGGTTAGGAATTTTTGACTAAACATTTAATAAGAGTGGTTAGAACTTGACTAAGGTTAGAAGAAAATATAAAACGTTTCCACGTTTTAGTGTTGGGGATTAGGTTAGGTTAAAGTAAGTAAAGTAATTAGTAAATAGGTTAGAAGAAAATATAAAATGTTTCCACGTTTTATTGTTGGGGATTAGGTTAGGTTAAAGTAAGTAAAGTAATTAGTAAATAACTACTATATGATTATATTGAAATATCATTTTTCTTTATACAAATGACTCCAAAAAATTAAAAAAAATAGCCACGGGTTCATATCGTTACGAGGATCAGGAATATGAAGTAAAATTTAAGGTTTGAGTGACGAAAAAATTAGAAAAAAATTCATTTACTCATTTGAACTAGTTTGGTACCATCGTGGATACGGAAATTCATGTACGCTGAAACCAGACTGTTACATCCTACCCGCCTTATAAGAATTACGTCCTCGGAATTTCTCGAAACTTCTTGAAATAGACGATTTCTGTTATCAAGAAGCTCAAGTAAATAAATGATAGAATGAAAGGATTAATGGATGATAGTAATCAAGTAAATCCAGTTGTAAATAGCATGAAATATAATGTGACATCGTAGCATCAAAAAAACAAGAGATGATGTTTATGAATTCTTACTATGAACATCACCATAGCTTCCGTAACTAGTATCGAGACTAGTAAGGTCCTCCAACTCGATAAATAGGTATGTGTAGCATTCTCACATATCGTCTTCTTGATCCAATGTAGATTCTCCAGGTGAATCGTGATGCCACATCACTCTGACAAGGTTGAAGACTCTATTCTTAAGGGTCTTCTGTCGTCGATCCATGATCTTGACCAGTTGTTGCTCATATGATAGATCCGGGTGAATATCAATCTCAGAGTAATCCACAACATGAATGGGATCACTCACATAACGTCGTAGCTATAAGACATGAAAGACTTCATGTACTCCCTCCAAGGCAGGTAGTAAAGCAAGACGATATGCCACTTTGCCTACTCGTTCCAAAACATCAAATGGACCAATGTATCATGGACTAAGCTTCCCTCTTCGTCCAAAACGAATCATTCCATGATTAGGAGAGATCTTCAAAAACATATGGCCAGGCTGAAACTCCAAATGTCTGCGCTTTGCATCTGCCCAATGCTTGTATCGATCCTGAGCCAACTGTAGTTTCTCCCTGATGTTCCTGACTACATCCACTGCTTCAACAATCAATTCTGGCCCGACGAGCTCTCGATCACCAATGTCTTCCCAGCTCAAAGGAGAATGACACTTTCTGCCAGATAGTGCTGCAAAGGGCGCCATACCTATGCTGGCCTGGTAGCTGTTGTTGTAAGCGAACTCCACGAGATGAAGATGGTCTTCCCACGATCCTTTGAAATCCAGTATACACGCATGCAACATGTCCTCCAAGATTTGAATGGTGCGTTCCGATTGGCCATATTTCTAAGGATGATAAGCTGTACTGAAGCTTAAGAGGGTCCCCAGACACTCCTGTAAACTCTTCCAAAAGTGAGACATGAACCGAGTGTCTCTGTCTGAAACAATATTGACAGGGACACCATGCAACTTCACTATCTCCTCCATGTACTTCTTGGCTAACACTTTGGTCGACTGGCCCAATATGAAAGGAATAAAGTACGCTGACTTGGTCAATCGATTAATGATTACTCAGATAGTATCGTTATGCTTCGTACTCTTGGGCAGTCTCGTCACAAAATCCATCGTAATGTGTTGCCACTTCCATTCTGGAATCGGTAAAGGCTGTAACAAGCTGGCAGACCGGTGATGTTCAGCCTTCACCTGTTGGCACACTATACACTTCGCCACACTACGTGCGATGCTTCTCTTCATAACATGCCACCAGTAGTGTTGTTACAAGTCGTGATACATCTTGGTACCGCTTGGATGAATGCAATATGGAGAACTATGAACTTCCTCCAATAGTTCTTCTCTGATGTCTCTAGATGGTACACAGATGCGGTTGCCGAATCGCAAAGATCCGTCTTCGTGGATCTTGAATTCAGGCCTCTAACATGCCATCACCATATCTCTGATCCTTCGTAGTTTCTCATCTACTGCTTGGGCAGCCTTGATCCTGTCCACCAAATTTGACTGGATCTGAAGGTTGAGTAACGAAGACATTACTCCTGGTAATATCACATCCATCTCCATGGCTCGTATCTCATGTCGTAGCCTCCATTGCGACGTGAGGGTCATCATCGCAGGGAGACGACTTAATGCATCTGGTACGACATTGACCTTCCCAGGATGGTACTGAAGGTCAACATCATAGTCCGCCATTAGCTCGATCCATCGTCGTTGTCACATGTTGAGCTCCTTCTGGGTGAGAGGTACTTGAGACTCTTGTGATTTGAAAATATCTTCACCTGCTCGCCCAACAAGAAGTGTCTCCAAATCTTCAGGGCAAAGATAACTGCCGCCAACTTAAGGTCATGAGTGGGGTAGTTCTTCTTGTGGTTCTTCAGTTATCTGGGTGCATAGGCAACGACTCGGCCATGCTGATGTAGCACACACCCAAGTCCTTTTCCAGATGCGTCACAAAATACTTCGAAACCTCCAGTCCTGTCTGGAATGACCGGAATCTGGGCCAAAGTTAATCTTCTCTTCAGCTCCTGGAATGCATCTTCACAAGCCTTCGACCAGACGAATACCACATCCTTTCTCGTCAATCACCCTTTCTCGTCAATCACGTCATGGACTCCACGATCTTTGAGAAGTCTTGGATGAATCGTCTGTAATAACCGGCTAGTCCCAAGAAGATTCGAATCACTGTCAAATTTTTAGGGGCCGGCTAGTTTCGTACATCAGCTACCTTTTCGAGGTCAACAGATATTCCTTCTTCCGACACGATGTGACCCAGAAAAGGCACCTTGTCTAGCCAGAATTCACACTTGCTAAATTTGGCATACAGTTGGTGTTGTCTCAAGGTATCCAAGACCTTCCTCAGATGTTCTCTATGCTCCTGAGAGTCCTTCGAGTAGATAAGGATGTCGTCGATGTAGACAACTACGAACTTGTCCAGATGGTTATATAGTATCTGATTCATGAGACTCATGAACACCGCAGGTGCATTAGTCATGCCAAATGGCATCACTAAGAACTTGTAGTGTCCATATCTGGTCTGAAATGCGGTCTTGAGAACATCCTCCTTCTTTACCTTCACTTGATAATACCCGGTCCTCAAGTCCAACTTCGAATATACGCTCGATCCTCCAAGCTAGTCGAAAAGATCGTCGATGCGAGGAAGAGGATACTTGTTCTTCACCGTTATCTTATTTAGCTTGTGGTAATTGATGCACATGCACTGGGATCCATCCTTCTTCTTCACGAGTAGTACAGGGGCATCCCATGCGGATACACAAGGTCGTATCCATCCCTTATGTATAAGATCATCCAGCTGAGCCCGAATTTCTTCAAGCTCAGGTGGTGCCATGCGAAAGGTCACTTGGATATCGACTGTGCTCCTGGCAATACATCAATGGTAAATTGGAGGCCATGATCTGGAGGCAAACCTACGAGTTTGTCTGAAAATACGTCTAAGAATTCTCGTACTACTTTAGGTTTCTCTTGCTCAACTTCCATTGCAGTCGCCACTGCCTTCGAAAGTCTGGCTCTGAACTTCACTGGTC
Source organism: Scilla litardierei (assembly GCA_030789695.1). Classification (NCBI taxonomy): domain Eukaryota; kingdom Viridiplantae; phylum Streptophyta; class Magnoliopsida; order Asparagales; family Asparagaceae; genus Scilla; species Scilla litardierei. Next base: position 117,457,709 of record CM061134.1, read on the forward strand.
CTTCTGATCTGCTTCTGCTGAGAAATTCGAACTTAGGATGGTTGGGTATCTCGAATACTACCCTCCTTTGACGATAATCAATGGTACCATGAAATGTCCCTAACCAATCCATTCCAAGAACAGCATCGAAGCTTGGCATCTTGATCACCATGAAGTCGGCGAATAGATCACGTCCACAAACCACTATAGAGCATTGAAGACATCTGCTAGTTATTGGTATAGAACCGCCAGCCGTGTTGACCTTCCAACGAAAAGTCAGAGGTTCAACGGGAACGGCATGTGTGTTGATGAATCGACTCGCCAAGAAGCAATGTGTGGCTCTTGAGTCGAATAAGGTAAGAGCGGGTTTACCAGCTACTAAGATGATACTCACGGTTACAAGATTTATGTCTAAGCAAACGGCTCTAAATAGTAGAATATGATACTTAATGGGATATCTCGTACATGTGATCACTTAGCCAGTAGCTTCGGCCTCTTCCACAGTCATGATATAAGCTTGGCGCTTTGGGGGTGGCACCTGTCATCGTGCTTGCTAAAACTCCTGTCGCTGAGGGGGAAGTGGTTGTCGTTACAGATGACGTGTGGTCGTTGTGGAGCGTTCCTAGCAGGAGCAAGGTTAGGAGGTGGTGGCTTTTTTGGACAATCCCTTGCACCATGGTCCTTCGACCCACAGATCATGCAAAGGTTCAGATATGATCGACATTCGGATCGGAAGTGTTCTGGCTTTCTACAATGATGACACACCAGACATGGTGGTGGAGCATGTCTCTTGAATTGAGTTTATTGGATAGGCATGTACATCTGATTGGATGGAGGTCGATGGCTGGATCCAGAAGCAGATGTTGGAGGTAGTGGCCTTCTGAGAGGGGTAGCTATTGATTGCTATCGCTTCTCTTCTCTTTCGATAAATTCGTGCTCGCGAGCTGCAGCTAGGACTTCAGTATGGGTATACAATTGGCATCCGACCAAGTTCCGTCGAATCTCGATGTTCAGTCATTGCTTAAAGCGTTGTGCTCGAGTCAGAGTGGTGTCAACCATTCCTGAAGCAAATCGGCTAAGCATAGTGAACTGAGCATCATATTGTTCCACTGTCATGGACCCTTGCTTCAAATTGACGAACTGTGCATGCAGTTTCATCTGTGCCTCGGACGAGAAGTACTGGGTGTTGAAGTGATTGGTGAATGCCACCCAATCAATTGGTCGTTGCAGGAGACGTTCAGCTGAATTCCACCAAATACGGCTCCGTCAGTCATTTACAACTTAGAAGTATCCACCCATGCATATTCTGCGATCTGGGCTGCTCTTAAGTCACCCTTAGTGCTTCGCAACCACTCGTCAGCCTTCAGAGTGTTGGTAGCAACGATCTATGAACTTCGTGTTTGATAATAACAAACGTGTGTAAACGTTTTTAATGTGTGTGTTAAGTGTTTCAGGAGTGGCGAGGACGTAATTCTTCAAAGTGATGGCTAAGTCAAAAGATGGAGAAATTGCTATGCACATAGCATATTGGACTTGGTCAAGATGGCTAAGAGATGAGAGAATCTCTATTCACATAGCATATTGGACTTGGTCAAGATGGCTAAGAGATGAGAGAATCTCTATTCATATCAAAGGGGATTGATGCATATCAATTAGAGAACTAATCCTATTACAATACAAACTCATATCAAATCTATTCAAATCCCAAATTGCTTGCTCATTCCTATATCTAATAGGATCCCTCCTTAGCCGCACAAAACCCTACCCATTGAATCCCCACTTGTCGTAACTTTCCCTAGCATACCCTATATAAGTCTTCATCCAAGGCCAAGGCAAGTGTCAGCAAAAACTCAAGAAACCCTAGCCTCCTTCAATAAGCCTAAAGCTTCATACAATCTCCAAGAGCATTGCCGCAATTTTCCAATAGCAAATCTCCATAAAGCTGGCCGAAATCAAAAGGATCAAAAGGAGCTTGCCGCAACCTCAACCTGCAAGTCCTCATGCATTTTTCCTTTGCAAAAATCGCCAAGAGCAGCTCACGCATTTTCCTTTGCAAATCCCCAACAAGCAGCCGCATTCTTTGACTTCAAATCCCCAAGAGAAGCCGAAATCTTCCCATAGCAATCTCCAAGAGCTGGCCGAAGTCAAAAAGATCAAAAGCCTTAGCTGCACTTTTCCCTTGCAAATCCCCAAGAATAGGCCACATTTTTCATTAGTCAATCCCCAAGAGCAGCTGTTTCAAATAGCCTACAATCTTTGAGCTTTTGATCTTATAAATCCCAAGCATCACTTTCAAGCTTCAGCCGCGACTTTTGACCAACACTTTCCTTCGCAAAACACCAAGGCAGCCGCAACTTTAAATTCCCCAACTGTCGCAAGCTTCCCTGTTGCAATTCTCCAACTGCCGCAATATTGGACCAATCTAAAAGCTTCCATCTTCAAGTTGTTTGCCTAAGCTTGCTAGCATTAAGTCAACACAGGCCGCAAGTTTCTAGTTGAGGAGTTTTGGCGCAAGTTCTATAGAGGAGGAGGCCGCAAGTTCTGTTGAGGAGCATCTTACATTGCCGTAACCTAGGAAGCTGATTGAGGAGACTTCAGAGGAGACTACTACTTGTCAGACTACATCTGACCACACGATGAATGATAGAGACATTGACACCATCACAAACTGAGTGATTCTAAACTTATACTTTATTATATTAGTGATGTTCGTGTTGTAATCTTTGTAGAACAATTTATTATCTTTTTGGTACTTGGCTAGTTGGGACTAGCCAATAAAGAGCTTTACTAGGATTATTATAGTTTGGCACTTTGGTGAGTGCATGTACTGAGAGCCAGGTGAGTGTAGAGTTGGTGCTCTAGCTACCGGTTTACCAGTTAACTTTAATAATCTAATATCGCTTTTGGGGCTAGACGTAGGTCATTGGGACGACCGAACCAAGGTATATCGCTTGTGCATGCTGTGACTGCTTTACTATACTATGCGTCTGATTGATTATGCGATAACTGCCTGAGATTTCGTGTGGGTTGCACGAATATTTTTATAAGCATATTCACCCCCTAGGCTTAGATCCAGATCCAACCCAGAGGACCGTCCAAACCATTCCAAGGCTTTAGGCGGAGCGACCTGAATTGTTGCACTCCTCATTCGCGCTTTTGTTTCCCTCGTAAGGCGTGAATAAGCTCTCGTAGTGCGATATCAGATATTTGGTGCACCATAGGAGATGGTCCGTTATTGGGGTTGGTTTGATTGCTGGTTCCGGACACATGTTCCGGACACACCAGCTCCATTTGGACTCTCAGAAGTATTTCTGTCGATTGTTTGAGTATCACACCTGGATACATAGGAAAATGTCAGCTTCATTGAGTATTGTATACAGTACATCCTGATCTTACTATACTGTTCACGAGGTACTTTGCGCAGACCTGCATGGGCCACCAAACTCGTAACGACCCGCTCTCAGGGGGTCATTACTTATTTGATTACATTTGCAGGTCTGCAGATCACCAGTGAAAACAATATAGCCATAATACAGATATGTACCAATACTCAAACCAGCGTACATTATTACATTCCATAATTGAAATACAATACACCACAACACTCTCACACTGGGTACATGAAAGGAAGTATGGAAAGGAAATACCGAAAGGAAATACAATACGCAAACCAACTCCACTATCTTTAGAAATCAGCAGTCGCTGGGTCAAACTCTGGCTCCTCAAACTCAGGGCCCTCCTCTTTGATCTGTACGTCATCTGTCGGTACCATAAAATAGAACCGTAGGTAAGTCAGAATAATTATAAACATATAAAAGAAGCAGTGCACAAGTATGACTAAAGCATGTGATAAAAAGGTAACTACGTACAAGCAAACCAGAGCGAAAAAGTAAAGTACAAAGTATCAATTGTGACAAGGCGTACATAACAGAATAGTAAAGGTAAGCAGAACTGAAGGAAGACAACAAACTGTACTATAGTAGTACAAGCGATGAAGAAACTAAAACTACGTGACTCAAGCCAGAGAGTATGATGTTCAACCATTGAGTTCATCTCTTGTCTGGGTGCACTTACCCAGACGAATGCCGAAACGCAGTCAGCTAGATAGGATACTGACATAGACATCATGTTATGTTTGTCGAAACACATGCAGCTAGACAGGATGTCGAAACTCAGGCAGCTAGACATGTAGATGACTTTAGTCACTCCCACACTCTCTCAACTATGAGTTACCCCAAAAACCCAGCAGTGTCAAGTGTTCAAGATCTATAGTTTGGTATTCAACCCGATGTTCTGACAATCGGGAATTCTTACATGAAATTCAACCTGAGATTCCAATATAGCTTCCAAACAAACTTTACACGACATTCCATGAATAGCTTCGTGTGACGGGTGAACGAGACAAGCTAGTGGTCTTAGGGAAATTAGAGTTTATCATGCACATCTTTTCAATAAGCAATTTATTTTTAGTTTCAAGCTTAAACAATTTTTCTTTATACATGCTAATATCATTCATCAAAGAGGGACAAGAAAGACATTCAGCTTTTTCTTGCAACCTAGATTTCTCTTTTTCCAACAAAGTAATGGTAGAATCACATGCAACAATTTTTCCTTTTAGTTCCTTAATTTCTAATGGCATGTTGTAAGTGTCTTGTTGCATTTCGTCGTTGGCATTTCTATACTCTTCTAATATGGATTCACGTTCCTCTATAGTAGATTCTAGGTTGTCAATTTCATCTTGAAATTCATTAATAGTACCTAGGAGTTGAGCTTTTGTTACCTCATCAAGTTTTCCCATTAAGCAAAGGGAGGAGTGGGCTTCATTCTCCTTAGCTTCATAATCGCTATCCACGTCCCACGTTAGCGCCAAGGCTTTTCCTTTCTTTTCAGCAAGATTATTCACTTCTTGTTGTCAATCCTTTATAAGGCGTCCATGCTTTTTACATTTAAAACATTTCATTCTATCAACAACAGTCTGTTCAGATGAATTTCTAGAAGGATTATATTTGTTAGAACGATTAAACCTTTTTTTGCATTTCAGCTCTTCCTTCAGGAGTCTTGATGTATCTTCTGAAGCCTCTGACCATCAGTGATATCTCCTCCTCCTCATCGTCATCTTCATCCTCCTTAGCTTGAAGAGCTAGAGGTTTGGGAGCCTTTTCCTTTGGTTTCTCTCTTTCTTCAATGTTCTGCAGCTCAAGCGCGTGTCACATCAAGTTGCTTATCAATTCCTCCACTCTCATTTGTGATAGATCTTTAGCTTCTTGAATGGCAGTGACTTTAGGCCGGAACGAGCTTGGTAGTGCCCTTAAGATTTTCCTCAACTGCTCCAAGCTAGAATATGGCTTACCAAGGGAGCTAGACTTTTAGATGATGTCTGTGAACCTCGTGAACATCTCTGATATGGATTCTGATGGAAGCATACGGAAGCTCTCGTACTCTGTGCTCAGCAATGCAAGTCTAGACTCCTTCACCTGTGACGTTCCCTCGTGCGTCCCCTCCAGCGTATGCCATATTTCCTGTGCAGTTTGACAATGTGCGATACGATTAAATTCGGATTTATCAAGAGAGCATATAAGCGCATCCATAGCTTTACTATTCAAAGAATATAACCTCCAATCAGCATCATCCCATTTATCTTCAGGTTTAAGCATTTCAATATTTTCAATTTTAATAACAGGTGGCTTATAACCTTTTTCAACATTGTTCCATACTTTGTAATCAATAGATACTAAGTAGATTTTCATTCTAGATTTCCAATAAGCATAATCTACACCATTAAATTTAGGGGATCGTGATATGGACTGACCATCAGCAAAAGCACAACCAATATAATTCATGGTCAATCTAGCCTATATCCTCTAACCTGCTTTGATACCACTTGTTGGATCTGGATCTAAGCCTAGAGGGGGGGGGGGGGAATAGGCTAATAAAAATTCTCGTGCAACCCACGAGCAAACACAGACAGATATAGTAGATGCAGAGTAAATAATGATCAATCACAGAGTACACAGCAGATTTACACTGGTTCGGTCGCACCCATGACCTACATCCAGCCCTGAAAGCAAATACTAGATTAATAATTGTCACGACCCGCTTTCCTAAAATGGAGGCGAGACGTGAGAAGGTCCGCTCAAGCGTGGAGCTGTGAAGCTGCACGCCTGATAAGCGTAAATTTAGTATAAGCAGGTCCATGTAATTGCAAACGAAACAACAACAATAATAATAATATGAGACGGATATGAAATACCAATCCCACAGTTTGTCCACAAAATATCCAACATCACAGAAAAGCCACCAGGCTAAAAGAAAGAGTCTAAATGCCCAGAACAAGGCCAAACAAAAGACAAATATATCAGAGTATCGAACTAGGTGCCACGCAGCGACAACCCCAAAGATCTAACAAAACTAGACGTAGACACTAAGACTGATCCCCAGTGTCTACGAAGTCCTCGTCCAACACGGGCGCAAGCTCGGCGTCCGCAAACACCTCACCCTCAGCAAGTAACTCGGGCTCAAGGTCTAACATGCGTCACCCAAAAGAGAAAGGGGCACATGTCAGCAAGTCTGAAAGACTTGAGCAAGGAAACTGAAAGTGACTAACAACCTAGCACTTGTAATATTAATCAATGACATGGCAGTTAAGTATGATGCAACAGTTTAAAGGAGAGGCAAGCACGCACTATGTAGCCAAAGCTACCAATTCACTAATCACTATTCACTTATCACTGTTTATCACTTAGTGCATAGAGAGTCCACCTGCTGGCCAGCTCGTGGCTCAGGCCGTTTATCTCTATCACTATTAATCACTTGTACACTAGAGATTTCGCCTGCTGGCCGGAGTGGCGGATCAGGCCAACTCGGGGCTCAGGTGGCCGCTTATCTCTTACCCCACCCATATGTGTCGAGCGTTGGGGTTTCCAACAACAGGGCTCGCTTCTGGAACACGAGCCAGGAAAATAATAGTATTGTAGCGTGTGCTACGCAATCACGATGACAAATCAATATGCAATGCCAGGAACAGATATTTGCGTATCGTTAATTGAATTTAAACGTGACAGGCAAAATGCAATGACATGAACAGATATTTGCGTACCGTTAATTGAAATTAAACGTGACATACAAGGATGATGAAGGTGACGGACCAAGCTTCGTTATCAAGCTGGGTCAATGGCGTCTAGACGGCTATCCTTTCACCGTCTAGTCTCTTTTACGCTAAAGCAAGGAAATGGCCTAAGACATGGCCCAAATCAAGAGATGCAAGTTTCACTTGCCTGATACCGGGGTTGACGAGCAATGAAGACCGTCACAAGCTAACTACGGAATAGATCGCTGTTATGGCAAAACAATCATTAGAACAATGATTCTAAATCGATTTCTTATTAGAATCCTAACTTTCTAATAATCCATTTTATTAGGGTTTCACACATGTCAATGGGGGTTATGCTAAAACTAAAGGAATCGAGTATTACCGTGAAGAGGCGGAGGAGCGATGCCGAGCAACCACGGCAACGGAAGAATGATCCGGCTCAGATCTGGAAATGAGGGAAACATCTGGAGAAATGGGTTTGGAGGTGGATTTTGGGGATTTGATGAGGGTTTGGGGAAGATGAGAGATGGGTTGTGACAAGGGAGGGTTTGGATGATGGAGGATGAGCTTGGGATGAAAGATTAATGGCTTGAGGAAGATGGGGGCTCAAGGGGGAGAAATTAGGGTTTTGGGTCGAGTGGAGGAAGAAGAAAATGTTTGGGAGGGGTTTAAATAGGATGGGCTGGCGGCTGCCCAGAAATTAGGGTTTTAACACAGATTAGTCGGTCAAAGAGCAACCACTGACCGACTAGTTTGGCAACTAGTCGGTCGGTCGACCAACGCAGACCGACTAAGTGTAAACAGTAACTTCTGAACGAAAATAGGATTTGGATTTAGTCGGTCGATGAACAACCACTGACCAACTAGTTTAACATCTAGTCGGTCGATGAACGTTCTTAGACCGACTAAGAGTGAACAGTATTGATACCAAAAATTAGTTGAAGAGTTAGTCGGTTAAAGAAGCATTGCTGACCGACTAGTTTGCAACCTAGTCGGTCAACCAACGTTCTTAGACCGACTAACGATAAACAGTAACTCCTGAATAATTTAGAAAGCCAACTAGTCGGTTCAAGAAGGATTGCCGACCAACTGGATCGTCATCTAGTCGGTCGGTGCCCCTTCTTACACCGGCTAATAAGCACCAAAAGTTCCGATACGGAGCGCGGAGCTCTGGGATCGATTCCTAAGACTCCTAGGCTTGATCTAACAGTAAGATACGACCGTTATGAAGCCCGTCACGAATGACTTACTCCGAAATCGACGATCCTAAGGAAGAAACGAGAAAACACGACGAAACGATCGAAAATGAAAGTTACGGAGACGAAAACCACACATGAGGAGAAAATCCACCAAACATATATTATAATATAATAAATCCAGATACATGAAAACCAGTCGTTACAATAATGTAACAGGTACAACCGTAATTGTCACACCCCGCTTCCCAAGTATGGAAGGCGAGACATGAGAAGGTTCACTCAGACTTGGAGCTGTGAAGCTACAGTCTGATAAGCGTCTGGTAATTTAATCCATTATTAGGTTCTTTGCATTACGACGAAACAACAATAATAATAACGAGGGATAGACAATAAAATTATCCAACATTCAACATCCACAGATTTTATTCCAAACATTACAGAGGAAAGTCACAAAAGAAGTACAGAGTCCGAAAGGAGGCCTAAGCATAGCAGAACTACAACAAGAAATGGTGCTACGCTCCGAACAACCTAACAACAACTACTAAGAAGGTAAACAACAATTAAAAGAGAGTCACCAGCTAAGACTAAGGGTAGAACTCCAGTGTCCTCGAACTGGACGTCAGCAAGCTGTCGTTCTCAGCAACTACTCAGGCTCAAACCTGACATGTGACACCCAAAGAGAAAAGGGCACATGCCAGCAAAAATCTCCAAAGAGGGAAAAGGAGACTTTTGTGCAAGGAAACGTAAAGCACAACAGGTATAAGATAAATGCAGGTTAACAGTTCTAAAATAATGATGACATGCCATGATATTTCAATGAATGCAACAGTTTAAACATGAACATGATACTTGCAATGCATGACACGTCGTAGCGAGAGCTACTAAACAATATTCACTGTTTCACGATTAACTTATATTCACGATGTGCACATGGTTTACTCCTTACAGCTGAAGGTGCGGATCAGGCACACTTCTACGCTGCGCGATAGCTTAACCCTACCCCTCCACGTGTATCGAGCATTGGTTTTCCAACAACACTGAGCTCGGTTCTGGATCACGAGCTAGGAAGTGTCTTTGGTTTGGCAAAGGGTTATGCCCGCAAAGCAGGTGCCTAGCATCAATAGTTACAATTATTGTAGCATGTGCTACAGAATCACGATGGAACAATTTGATGCATGACATGACATGGCAATGAGTAGTTAAAAGTGCGTACCGTTAATTGAAAGTAAATATGACAGGCAGCATGAAATGATAGCATAATAATGGTGTTGGATCTAGCTTCGTTGTCAAGCTAGATCTAGTAAGGGCGTCTAGGCGACTATCATTTCATCGCATATTCTCTTTTACACTACTACACAAATTGGCCTAAAACATGGCCTAAACAAGTTACTGTGCAAGTTTCAGTTGCCTGAAGGAGATGTGCTGCAATCATAGATCAGAGAGGTCTAGAACTTCCTATGTGCTCAATCAACGCCCAGCCTACAGTCCCATATTATTAATCTTCAATTAGTGAGTTACCAAAGCAATGAAAACACAGTTTTTATCTTGTCAACATGCGGGTGTGGGTTCCTATAGTTCAGGTATACCTTAACACGACGCGAGAGCTACACTGACGTCAGGTAGCGACGTCAGGGGTTAGACTCCGGTAGCGCGAACGATACGTCGGATAGCGGCGACGAACGACGATCAACCGGGTAGTGGTACGATCATCGATCAGTGACAAGAAGGGAATGGATAGCGGCACAGTGTCCTACGGCATCGGGAAGGCACAGACAGTGGTACGGAAAGTACGGGAGATGGTGGACAGATCTGTCCGTGGGTTCGGGTAGCCCAGATCTGAAGTTACGCACAAATCTGGAGTTTGCACACGCATGAGAGAAGCTCCGGGGGTTGTAGCGGCTAGGGAAGGACCTGCACGGATAGGGGAAAGGCCTGAGGGGTAGCCGGTGGCAGCGGGGTGGCCGGCGGTGACAGGACAGCCCATGCCGTGGGTTTTGGTAGAGCAAACGGCAGTTTTTCAGCGCGTATCCGGGTGTTTGCGCACTTTTTGCGGGAGGAGGAGGAAGAGTTATCACGATGGAAGCTAGGAGGTGATAGGGGACGTCGAGGGGAGTTCATCAGAGGAGGGGGACGACCGGCGGCGGTAGAAATAGCCCAGGCCGAATTTTGCAAGGGGAGAGGCTGTGACAGTTTTTGTAGGGGGTTTTGGTGTTTGCACGAAGTTTGCGGAAGGAGGATGAGAAACTGACACGAGGGTAGGCTGCCGGTGGATAGGGGACATCGAGGGGAGTGATCGGCGGCCGGTGGGGGTCGCCGACGGCGGCGGCCGGGTGTGGGGTTTGAAGGGGAGGTGGTTGTGACAGTTTTTCAATGGAGATGGGTGTTTGCACGGGTTTTAAAGCAAGGAGTAGGTGGTGGTTGACGAGGGGAAGATTGCCGAAGGTGGAGGTAGTCGAGGGGAGGCTAGGCCGGAAATTTGGTGCTCGCCGGAGGTCGGATGAAGGCTGGCCGAATTTTTTAAGGTGGCGGCTGCAGCTTGTTTTCGTGAGTGACCTAGCTTACGGTTGTGTTTTTGAAGATGAATATGGCTATATAGCTCTAGGGTTTGGGATTCTAAGTGTTATAGGAGGAGAGAGGGAGAGATAGAGGGGTTTAGTTTAGCTAAAACAGAATGGTGAATAGCCAAATTAGGTGAGTATAAGAAACTTGTTTTGATAAAGCGTTTTGAAAGGTGGGTATGTTTAGGTGATTGGAGAGAGAAGTTGTGAGAGGGTAGGGGCAGACTTAGGTTAATATGTGATGGAGAATAGGTAGGAAATATTTTCATGACACGCATTAGGCCCAGCTTAATTAGGTTAGTTAATTAATCAAGTTAATTAAGTTATGTGTATTAGAAGATGATTGGTGGAAAAAGTGGGTCAAACAGTGTCCGATAATTATGAGAAAAATACCGGGACGACCATGTCGACGAGAGGGTCAAGACTAAGGAGATCGATCATGGCTAGGGTAATGGAAAATGGAACTAAAAATAGAAAGGTCTAACGACGAAGGTGGAAGCTACGATGCCTCTTCAAACAAAGTTATTTTGTGGGAGAACGACCCGTGAAATGACGTTCAAAAATAACCCCACAAATAAGTACTCTTCCAGAGGGTCACAACGGTATATCACATCGTAGGTTTCGGATACAAGAAGAGATCAAAATAAATATGCGTACGAACAAAAGTACGCGCACGAAAAATGTACGATCGAAAAGCGACCGTGACAGTAATAGCTAGAGCACCCACGTCTCTACACTCACCAGGCTCTCAGTACCCCACCTCACCGGTGTTCAACAAAACTAATTCTAGTATAAGCTCTCACTTGACTAGTCCCAACTAGTCAAGTCCCTCTTGTCTAGTACCACACTAGACAAGACCCCAAAACAAGTATGGTAAAGTTTTCCCAACAAAGATCGCTATTATTACACAAAAATAATAATAAAGAGTTTAGGAAATCTCAGTTTGTGTAGCGGCAGTCATCTCTGTCAATCAGCTCAGGTCAGATCGTATCTGACAGGATATAGTCACCAATGTCACGTCCTCCTCCTTGGAACTTGCTGCCTAGATGGTATCTCCTCTTCAATACTTGCGGCCTTTATCTTGGACCCCTTGAAGAAGCTTGCACAATGTGTGATGAAGACTCCCTCTAGTAACTTGGGGCCTTGTGGATGGTCTCCTCTACAACTTGCGGCCTATGTGGATCTTACAAGCTTGAAGATGCGGCAATGGAGCTCTTGGATGCTAGGGTATTGCGCAAGGAGATGAAGAGAGGCTCTTGGAGATGGTGCTTGCAGCCAAGGGGATGGAGAGCTCTTGGAGTTTTGGTTTTGGCTTTGGATCCTTACAACTTGAGCAATATGTGAGGGAGGTTGGCTTTGAAGCTTTGGCAAGGGAGCTTGGCAATGAAGAAGATGGAGATGGCTTACTCAAGGAGAGGAAGGAGATGCCCCTAGATTTAGTTTGGCAATGGAGAGCTTGGGGGTTGGAAGTTACGGCCAAGGAGAGGCTTTTGGTTTTGGCTTTGGCTTTGGTGATGGGAAGATGAAGCTTGAACAAATTAGAACTTTCCTTTGCAACTTACGCACCATATGTGGGTTTCAATGTGGGCCGAATTTTCTCCCTTGATTTTGGTTGCCCTCTCTCTCAAAATCTCTCTTTGAATATGGGTTTATATAGGATAGGATGTGATATGATAGAATCAATTAGAATCCCATAATTGATGGAGATTGGAAGGAATCCTAACTTGAATAGGATTTGAATGAATCACCATAGATATGGAGTTTGAATATGGATGGCTATGGAATTTGAGTAGCTATAGGATTTGAATTGGATCTCATTTACTCACCATTGATTTGCATGAGATTGTCCATATCTCTTTATCTTTGACCAGTCATCAATTTGCATGGCATTATGTTTTGATTCATGCACCAATTGATTTGAATCAATTCAAATATGGATTTAAATTGATTTCCTCCTTATCTTTCCATCTTTGACTTAGTCCAATATTTGTAGCCATTATCTCCATCTTTGACTTAGTCCACTTGGCTAATGCATGGCACATTCTCCATCACTTTTACTTAGTCTCTCTTTGAGTATTTGCGAGAGTGCCATTCCTGAAAACACTTAGCACACACATTAAATCATTCACACACGTTTATTATCATCAAACACGAAGTCATCGATCATTATATCCAACTACATGTTGTATCCAACAGTTTGGAGTAAGCCTATCCCGGATGGAAATAAGCCTAGCAGTTTGTCGTGGAATATTTTCTTCCGCCATTTGATTATCCTCCGAAGTTTGCCTCTTTTCTGCTCTTAATTTCCTTGCGGTATGCTCGCTCTTAGGATCAAATAATATATTTTTCTCGGCTGCCCTCGATCGTGTGTTCATGCACAGAAAAAGAGAATCTGCAAAGAAGTGTTAGCACAATAGAGGAATAAAAGGAAAAAGAAATAAAAAAGGAATAGCTAAGTAAAAAAATAGAATACCGTCGCCTCCCCGGCAACGATGCCAAAAACTTGGTCGTCCCGGATAGTAACTTCGAAAACAATGTAGTTTTACCGCAAGTGCACGGTTAAGTGGTAAGCGGGTATCGAATCACGGGGAGGAACTATTGGTGTCTATATAGATTACTAAGTGTTACGACCTCAAGATCGGCCCAGTCGATCTAGGCCAGCATGTTCAAAGCCCAAGTCAACGCCCCCCCAATCTCCCTAGTAAGAACCAGCTCAGACAAGAAGCTCACTGAGTCTCAAATAAGCGTGCCCAAACAGAGCGGCAAGCTCAGCATCCGAATCAAAGTGAAGAGCCCTCCGGCTGATCACACACGATTTATGCTTGCTCGCCCCAGAGTAGCTCGCCCCAGAGGCAGTTCGCCTACCTCTCCACCCCGAAGCAATCTGCCTAATGAGGAAGGCAACCCACCACTAGTATCACTGCTAGTTTCACTACAGACAAAGTCTAACAAAAGCGCACCTGGCCGCTTCGCCACCTGACCGCCTGTCGAAAGCGTCCCTAGCCATTTCACTGCCAAACAGCCTGACAAAAGCACGCCTGACATTTACGGCTCTGACAGCCTGACAAAAGTGTGCCTGACACATTCGGCCCTGACATCTTCGATCGAACCCCTGAAATCCTGACACCGCCAGCTCAGCTAAAGAAACCGACTCCAGCAGCCTATAAATACCACATCTCCTCTAGTGAGAAAGGGGTTGGTTGGCTAATCTGTAAGAAACCTTTAACACATTTACTTATATTCAAGGTCGAATATCCTCCACATATTCGCACCTTTCACACTAGTTCACCACGCAAGCACCGATCTACCTTTAAGATTGCCCTGCGTGTCCGACATTCTCCAAGCAGTCATCAACTGACTTAAGCATCGGAGGGGCTACGGGCTGACAGCCAGCCCAGCCTTTCTGACGAGTTGCTAGTCTTGCCAGAAGTTTGCCCTAGCTACCAGCGGATGAGCGATCTCCGGTGATTATCATCAATTGACGAGCAACCTTCTTCAACTAGCGGGCGACCTACTCCGATTGACGGGTGTAACGAACACTGTTCGGTTGTACGAATTTTAGCACGTATGTTGTTTATAGTGCGTATATCCGTATTTGTTTGTATTATTTTGTTCCGTAGCCTAGACGCGTGATCAGACCCCGTTAGCACGACCCTCTCGGAGGCGCGATCGCCCCGACACCTTCCGTTTGATTTTTTGGACGTCGGGGCACCAATTAAAAAAAAGAGGTTATTATTATTACGTATATTTATTTATACATAAACCATGCTGGTCCCATTTCATTTGCAACGAAATGATGTGAAAGTTTTAATAATTATTTAAAAAAGAGGAGTGGTGGACTATTTGAATTAATTTATTAAAGAAAAAAACACATGGGCTTGCAACAGAACTTATTCATATTACCTATATTATATTCTATTAACTACATGCTGTTAATTGGTTTTAAGAGGTCTAAATGAAATTAAATCCCAATCTTTTAGCCATCAGATCCTAACATACCCCCCTAACTACTCCCCCTATAAACCGTACTCTCTCTCCCCTCTCTCCACTCACTCACGTGCAGCCCCTACTTCATATTTCTATAAATTAAAACCCCAGGCCTATACTTTATAAACCCTAAAGCAACCTTGACTTTAGCAACCACAGCCACCTTCATTCGAAAACCGTAGATGCCTAACCCCCTACCCACAGTATACACCTGTTTCAGAGTGTTTTCTCACTACAATATCGTTGACCGTGGACTGCCCGGTCAACGTGGTCAAGGGGACGATTAGGGTCCCTTGGGTGCGTCGAGCGCGTGTAGACGCGACGCGAATCGATGATGCAGTCGAAGGAGAGCACGTCAGCTGGGCCGGGTCTGGATCCTCGGCCTCTGGGGGGCTGAGGGGAAGCCTCGGCCCGGTATGAGGTGCTCGGCCTCGGACGGTCGGACGACGAGGGGAAGCCTCGGCGCCTTGGCTTGACGCGCGACCGACGCGGAGCTGAGGGGAAGCCTCGGCTCGGATGGATGCGCTCGGCCTTGGTCGGTCGGACGACGAGGGGTAGCCTCGGTCGTCCCGCTTGATGCGCGGCCGGCGTGGAGCTGAGGGGATGCCTCGGCTCGGATGGATGCACTCGGCCTCGGTCTCTCCTGGCGTCGAGGGGTGGCCTCGATGCCTTGGATGATGCTTGATGGCCTTCGCCTGGTGTCGGAGGGAAGCTTCGGCACTTGGATCTAACGTCTTCCTGAACAGACGAGAACACTCGTCAGGGAGGCCGGACCTTAGTTCCGGCCAAATCCCCTCCGATGCCTAAGTCAGATGACAGTATGAAAGAGGAGGCTCGGTGGGGACGGTTTGACTCGAGAGGAGATCGGAACGACGTCCTCCGGCGCGAGCGGGGGGGGGGGGGGGGGGGGGGGGGGGAGGAGATGAAGTGGGGGAACTAGGTCGTTGATGGAGTACCTTAGGTTTTGTTACCTGAGATGCGGTCCTTTGTTCAGTCGTCGTCCTAGTCCTTTTATAGGCCTCTCGTCGCGACCACCCATGACTCACGTCCTTCGTCCACCTCCAATCGTGCCCCCTCAATCCGCCTCCCAGTCGCCGCTCCCCGTGCCATGCCAGCACCTCCCCATAATGGCCCTTAAGTGGCAGCGGGCCTGGGGGAACGGTTATCGCTGGAGTGGGCGAGTGACTCGCACGTTTCTGGGGTCGGGTCGGATCGATGTTCGGGGTCCTCTCATGGGCTTCGTTGGGTGGGCTTGGACCCCCCCACGATTTCGCGTAGTAGGCTGCGCCTTTGGGCCCATGCTGTTGGGCCTCCGCAAAATAGACGTATCAATTGCCCCCATCGGTGGGGTTGATCGGCCTTGGCCGGCTCGGTTCGACCGATGTGACTCCTGGGGTTTCGATTGGCACGTCATTCGAGGCACGGTCATAAATGATGGTCATGATGAGGCAGATCGATAGGACTTCCCTTGGCGCCGATTTCGAAACGCCGCCGGCTCTTTGACGCTTGCCACGCGTTCCTGTCAGGTGTTTTGAATTCACCCCTGGGTCTTGTATATAAGTGCACCGGCTGCTTTGATCCCAACTTCTTCCTCGCTCCTCTCTCCGTTCCAGGCTTTCCACAAACTCGGAGTCTTCCGCCGTCTTCGTTCTCTTGCCTTCCCTAAATAAACAAAAAGGTAACTCCTTTCCCATCCTCATATTATGGCTGCTCTTAGGATAGGTGGCTCTGGCCAAGGGGCGAGGGATCCTCCTGAGTCCAGGCGTGGCGGGCCCCGATCTGTGGGATCCGGTTCATCCTCGGGGAGCCGTTCCCTCCGAAACAAAGGGAAGGGGAAGCTCTTCCTAGACTATGCTGGCGATGATGTGGCGTCGGTTGCCGCGCGGCTTAGTGTACCTCTGGTTATCCTCAGAACGCCGTCGAGGACTCCTTTTCTGGTGGCTGCGGAGATTCGGGGAAGGTACCTCTGTCACCCGTATGATGTTTGAGTCCCTTTCATCGACGAGCGGATCTGTCTTCCGAGGAGCAACGAAGTCGGTGTTTACGTCGAGATGTTCCGTCTGGGTCTTCGTTTCCCGCTCAATCCCTTCTTTATCCAAGTCATGGAGTACCTAATGGTGTCCCTTTGCCAGTTTACCCCCTGTTCGGTCGTGGTTCTGACAGGCTTTGTGATGCTCTGCTGTACTCGCGGTCTGGAGCCATCTCTCCCCTCCTCTTCTATTTTTATCAGATCCAGACGGTCGGTCTAGGGTCATGGCTGCACCTCCGAGCCCGCGCGGGGAGGGAATGCCTGATCGGGCTACCCCACTGGGCAGGGGATTGGAGCTCGGGTTATGTCTTCGTAGTCTTTCTTGAGGATGCTCAGATTTTGACAGGTTGGGGCGGGTCAGGTCGGCCTCGCCGAACGCTAACCCTCTCCGAGGCTGATCAGGCGGCCGTCGCGCTTCTGTCAGCCCTCCCCTTGGAGGCAAAGTCTATCTGGCCTTTGCTGGACGACCTACTCCTGAAGGCCGTCTTGTGGTCTCCGGGTAGGTCGCTTTTTTATTCCTGGATCACCCCGTGGCTTACCCTGATTTCGGTTTTGCTTGCAGGAATGGCTGGTCGCGAGTTCACCCGCAACGTCGATGAGCTGATTTGGCGTGGAGCTGCTCAAAGCCGAGGCAGCACCTCGGGAAGGGCACCTCGGCGGACCGTCGAGGAGGAGGTGTGCCGAGCCGAGCCCACCGTGGGCAAGGTGGCGGCCGCGCCTCTCGCCTCTACTTCTGGTAGTCCCCTCCCCAGGGGGTCGCAAGAGCCGGATCCGTCCCATCGGCCCAAGTGGCGGGGGGTAATGATGGGTCCGGTGCAGCTCCTCTTGCGCTTGGCTTGCCCCCTCTTGTCTCTGAGGGTGGAGGCGGCATGAGGCGGAAGCGCTCCCCTTCGGCGCTCGCCAAGCCTCGCGGAGGGAAGAGGAGGAAGGAAGGCGCAGATCCCTCCAGTCCGGTGCGCTTCGTGCCCCCGGCGGTGGCCGCCGAGGATCTTCCAGTGACCCTGACGACCACCCCCGCCGTAGCGTCCCCGCCTCCATTATCGGGAATCGGTGCCCTGTTGGCAAGCTACTCGGCCTCCCTCGAGGTCACCCCCAGGGACTCGGTGTTTGTCGACCAAGCCTTGGCTCAGCAGTTGGACGAGGGCTCCGTCCTCCCCTGGGACCGTGGTCTCCTCGAGAGGGCCCCCGCCGACAAGGTGTCGGACATCTTGGTCTGGATCCTTCAGCAGGTCTGGCTATCCTGCTGTCCCTTTCTTTCCTTCGCTCTCTTCTTGGCTCACGTCTCATCGTTCAGGGTTCAACACTCGCTGTCGAGTCGCAGTGTCGAGCTGTCCGTTTGAGGGAGCTGGAGGAGTCCTCTGCAAAGGACCACGAGCGGGCTGGGGCGGCGGATGTAGCTGTGGTGGCGGCCCAGATGGAGTCTCGGCAACTCAAGCTCCGGGTGGCCGAGCTAGAGGGACGAGTGGCTGATCTCCAGGGGGAGTTGGCGGATGCTCGGCGGTCGGCCGGAGAAGCGGCGGAGTCGTTCCACCTGGAGAGGGAGGAGCTCCAGAGGGAACTGTTGGATCGGCGTCAGGCGGTGCGGTTTGCGGATGAGGTGGAGAGGGGCGTCATCGGGACTTTGGGGGAGAGGATCTTCGAGGTCCTCAGGGAGGCCTTCGGTAAGTATGAAGACCTTATCGGCCCCTGGATCGTCGAAGTCGTCCAGTCCTCCTTCCGGGATTGTGCGGAGCGCGTCCTACAAGCCCTTCCGTCTGCCGGTCCCCCTCGCTCCGAGGAGGGCGAGGCGCCCGAGGATGCGTCATCCCGAGCCCGGGTCCCTTAGGTCGTCCTTCCCGGCCTGTCATCCTTGTTTTCATCCTCAAATTTTTCAGCATCCGCTTCGCTTTGGCCCAGCCTACTTGAAATGGATCCCTGACCTCGCAATCTCCATTGGCATCTTTACCGGCTCTCTGCTTTAAGGCAAACAATTGCTGATTGCAAGGATGTTCATTTAAGCCAGCAAATTTGTGTTCTTGGTCGACAAATTTTGCTCTGCCGGCGTCACCCTAGTTTTCGTGGGTGACGAGTTTTGTTGTTTGCCGAGAGTGAATTATTTGTAAGGAGGTTCCTTCACCTCGATTTCCTGTAAAAAGACACACTTTTGTATCTCGGTTAACTGTTTGTAAATGAAATTGACCTACTTGAATTTTCCGCGCATTTTGCTTTGTTGCGGCGACTTTGGCTCCTCTGCTGATGGTGGTCGCTCGTCTCCTTCCTTCGGGAGGTCGCCCCTAGTCCCTCGAGTGGACAAGTCGGTTGATGTCCTTATTGGCTGGAGGGGTTGCTCTCAGTCTTATGAGCAATGGAGTATGTCAGCGAGGGAGAAGTCCCACGGCTTAGGACCAGTTGGCGTCTGTGCTGGCTGGGGGGATTGCCCCCAGACTTACGAGCGATGGTGTCGGTCAGTGAGGGTGAAGCTCCTCGTCTTAGGACCGGTCGGCGTCGGCGCTGGCTGGGGGAATTTCCCCCAGACTTACGAGCGAAGGAGAGGGTCAGTGAGGGTGAAGCTCCTCGGCTTAGGACCGGTCGGCGTCTGCGCTGGCTGGGGGAATTGCCCCCAGACTTACGAGCGATGGAGTCGGTCAGCGAGGGTGAAGCTCCTCGGCTTAGGACCGGTCGGCGTCTGCGCTGGCTGGGGGAATTGCCCCCAGACTTACGAGCGATGGAGTCGGTCAGCGGGGGTGAAGCTCCTCGGCTTAGGACTGGTCAGCGTCTACGCTGGCTGGGGGAATTGCCCCCAGACTTACGAGCGATGGAGTCGGTCAGCGAGGGTGAAGCTCCTCGGCTTAGGACCAGTTTTGATTGACCCCCCATCCGGTGAGGGGGCGGTCTTCACTTTTATGCAGCCTCAGCAAAATGTTGACTCCGTCAGAGATGAAGAAAAGGAAAAAGGAGCGCATTTGTACTCTTAAAGGTCCTATTGGACTAGTACATTTGGAGGAAAGAAGAAATAAAGCTAGACGGGGGGATGTGAACCTAGATAATCTCCTCCCAACTAGGTGGTGACTGGGGGGCCTCGCCTGCTCACTCTATGATGCAGAGGGGTCCTTGGACGGTGTTGACCTTCTTTCCTTTGTCCGGCTGCTTGGATGTTCCTTCCCCGTGGGCCGGGTCATCGGTAAAGTTCCTTGCGTGCCCTCGGCTCATCAACTTCTCGATGTCCTTCTTTAGGTGCCAGCAGTCTTCTGTGTCGTGGCCATTGTCTTTGTGGTACTGGCAATACTTTTCCCCATTTCCCCCCCTCTTTTTGTTTTCGGCGGGGGGCGATCAGCGCGCTCTTCCTTCTGCACTTGAGTGAGGACGACGTCCGGGGTGGCGTCCCTCGTGTCCTCCCTCTGCTGCTTGTTTCTCGCCCTCTTCTCTGTCCGGTACCCTTCGGGGCTGCGGCGCTCGCTATCGCCACGCTTGGTCCCTCGTCTGGACTTTCTTGCCTCAATGGCCAAGGTCTCCTCGGTCAACATGAAGCGCTCGGCCCTCGCCATGATCCCAGCGAGATCTTTCGGGGGATCATTGTGCAGAGATTTCTTCAAGCCTCTATGACGCAGCCCTTTCTTTAGGGCCGTCTGGACAACGAGGTCGGGAGGGCTGTTTACGTTCAACCGCTCAGCGTTGAAGCGACGCATAAATTGTCGGAGCGGCTCGGTCGGGCCCTGCACTATGTTAAACAAATGTTCAGCATCGGGCATTACCTATCACCGTGCCATGAACTGTTTGCAGAACAGCTGGGTGAGTTCCTCGAAGCTGTCAATAGAGCGGCTGGGCAGGCTGCGGTACCAAGTTCTCGCTGCTCCCCTGAGGGTCGAATAAAAGCCCCTGCAGAGCAGGGTATCATCGGCTCCCTGGAAGGACATGTCCCCCTCGTAGTCCATCACATGGTTCCCTGGATCTCCTATCCCGTCGTATTTCCCCAGCGTCGGGATCTTGAATCGAGAGGGGACCCGCGCGTCGGTTATTCTCCGTGACAGGGGGCACCGGTCTTCGTGGATACCTCCAGGGGTCCGACACGCGCCTAACTCAAGCTCGTTCGGTTGTGGAGGTGGCACAGGCACTGGCTGGGCTGGCTCAACGGCCTTCGCCACACTGGGGGTGGGGCTGGTCCGGCGTTCCCGGCTCCTCCGATGGGAGCTTCCGCTTAGCCGTGATCGGTCCCTCGAGTGGTACCGATCACTTCTTCTGCGGTGGGGTGATCGCGGCCGACGAGACGACGCGGTCACCGATTCGTCCCCCGTGTATTCGGTACCCCTCCTGCTCCTTTCGCGATGAGAGGAGGAGGCGCGTGATCTCGCATGGTAGAAGCCGGGTAGTATGAACCGACGCTCCGTGTTCGGTCTTCGGTTTCCGTGGTCATCGACCACAGCGGACCGCAGGAGCGGGGGACCCCCCTCCCAACGATGGCCATCGCCCAACACGTCTCCGTTGGCTGGCGCGGCGCCGATGAGCTGCTGTACCATCGCGACCAGCGTCTGAATGTTCGCGTTGGTCTCCTGGGCCAGGGTACGGAGCTGCTCCTGCGTGGCCAGCTCGGACTCGCCAGTCTCTTCGGCTGAGGGGGTGTGGTGATTACCGTTGGGTGCGCCCTCAAGGTTGCTGTTGGGTGCACCATTTCCCTCCTCCGGGATGGGGGGCATGCGTCTCCTCCCGTTACAGGCGCGTGCCATTACAGGTGTGGTTTGTTTTTTCGTGGGATAGTTTGTTCCCACAGATGGCACCAGATGTTTCATAGTGTTTTCTCACTACAATATCATTGACCGTGGACTGCCCGGTCAACGTGGTCAAGGGGCCGATTAGGGTCCCTTGGGTGCGTCGAACGCGTGTAGACGCGACGTGAATCGGTGATGCAGTCGAAGGAGAGCACGTCAGCTGGGCCGGGTCTTGATCCTCGGCCTCTGGGGGGCTGAAAGGAAGCCTCGGCCCGGTATGAGGTGCTCGGCCTTGGACGGTCGGACGACGAGGGGAAGCCTCGGCGCCTTGGCTTGACGCGCGACCGACGCGGAGCTGAGGGGAAGCCTCGGCTCGGATGGATGCGCTCGGCCTCGGTCGGTCGAACGACGAGGGGTAGCCTCGGTCGTCCCGCTTGATGCGCGGCCGGCATGGAGCTGAGGGGATGCCTCGGCTCGGATGGATGCGCTCAGCCTCGGTCTCTCCTGGCGTCGAGGGGTGGCCTCGATGCCTTGGCTGATGCTTGATGGCGTTCGCCTGGTGTCGGAGGGAAGCTTCGGCACTTGGATCTAACGTCTTCCTGATCAGACGAGAACACTCATCAGGGAGGTCGGACCTTGGTTCCGGCCAAATCCCCTCCGATGCCTAAGTCCGATGACAGTCTGAAAGAGGAGGCTCGGCGGGGACGGTTCGACTCGAGAGGAGATCGGAATGACGTCCTCCGGCGCGAGCGGGGGGGGGGGGGGGAGGGGGAGATGAAGTGGGGGAACTAGGTCGTTGATGGAGTACCTTAGGTTTTGTTACCTGAGATGCGGTCCTTTGTTCAGTCGTCGTCCTAGTCCTTTTATAGGCCTCTCGTCACGACCACCCATGACTCACGTCATTCGTCCGCCCCCAATCGTGCCCCCTCAATCCGCCTCCCCGTCGCCGCTCCCCGCGCCATGCCAGCACCTCCCCATAACAGCCCTTAAGTGGCAGCGGGCCTGGGGAACGGTTATCGCTGGAGTGGGCGAGTGACTCGCGCGTTTTTGGGGTCGGGTCGGATTGATGTTCTGGGTCCTCTCATGGGCTTCGTTGGGTGGGCTTGGACCCCCCACGATTTCGCGTAGTAGGCTGCGCCTTTGGGCCCATGCTGTTGGGCCTCCGCAAAATAGACGTATCAACACCTATTATAAAATCCTAGACTTATAAATATGCAACCTAGGCTATCTAATAAACCCTAGCACCTACAGCTATCAGTCGCCCCCACCTGTATTCTCCTTCTCCACGCAACCAAGGGAACCCGTAGCCCGATTTCTCCTCCTCACAGCCGTTCTCCTCCCCATCAGGCCGAGTTCTTTTCTCTTCTTCCCAACAAAACCACAGCCGACCACCTCCCCACACCATCTCCACGGCCACACAACTCCAGGCCGCTCCTCCTCCTCGAAAACAGCCACGCCAATGCCAACAATCCTCACGGCCTGCACCCTAGGCCGAACTCCTTCTCCCCTCCTTCTTCTTCCACGGCCAACACCCAACAACCCACGGCAACACACCCCAGGCCGAGAACCATCATCTCCGGCCACGCCAAGCCGCGTGCACGTGCCTCTCGCCTCAGATCTGACGCCGTAGCATCCCACGCTGATCAGGACAGCCGCTGCCGCCTCCACGCGTGACGACGGCAGTTTCCGACACTCGACGCTCGCTGTTTTGGAGTTGCACGCGTCGCCACCGCCTGTGGTCATCATCCGATCCCTCGCTTCACTCCAGGTTAGTAGATCTACCCTTCAATAACTCATAACCCCCACCGTAAAGTAGAGAAACCTAATAAAACATGTTGATTAGACGTCGTAGGAGCTTTTGCAAATCTGACCTGAACTGAAAAACGCCATTTTTGATTTTATACTCTACCAAAACAACGAACCTAACCCTCCACGGCGTACTACTCGTCGAGACGGTTCCAACGACACCAAGAACGTCAAAAACAGGCGAGTATATGATTTGTTATGATTTTTAGAAGTTTCGGCATGTTTACGCCGCCTTCATGTATTGCTGAATAACCTGAAATTTTGACGTGAAATGACGTAAGGAAGTGACCCTATAATGACCAGGACAAAATTTGGGATCCAACGGTATATCATACGATATATCCCCATTTTAAACAATAAGAGAAAAAAAATCATTCCTGTAGCAAGTTGAACAAAAAGGACGTATTCGTCATTATTTGAAATTTCGGAAACGGTTGTTCGACCCGTTTCCACTTTGTAGAACTGTCACCATAAAACTTTAATATTGTTAACAGTAAAATTCAGTGTGTCCTGACATGTTTAACAATTTGGACATCGTGAAATCATGCGCCTCGAAGGCGGTATCATGATATCGTGATGTCGTGTGAGTCGACTAGGCCGGCTCGTGTTCCGGCAAACTTTTGGGTGGGGTTAGGGTTGAGGGGCCACTAGGCGTATGAAAGGTACTCTCCTCAAGAGCACCACCCGCAAGCGGTGGGTTATCGTCAATCACGGTAAGCCACCGTGAGAGGAACGACCTTCTCATCACGACCTACATGCATAAACCCTAGATTAGATTGCTAACTCCTGACATGAAAACTTGAACGCTAACTTGGTCACTTTGAAATTGAAATGCTAATGAACTCAGAGGAATCTTAACTTTAAACTTGCAACCGTCTAGAACTGCATGCTAGGATTGTCCGTTTCAGTTTCTATAAATTGTTATTTGTAAAATTGCTGCAGTCACTTTCTTAAATTATTAATGCTTTTAAAATTCATATATCGGTCATATACTTCGCCTTGGGATGCTAACATCTTCTTGCAGACCCCTAGCTAACATACATTCATGTTTGTGGATGTATGTCAGGTTCAGAGCTTGAGTACCAGGAGGATCAGTACGAGACATCAGAGTTGGAGAGTCAGGAGTTCGCACCTGATGATTCGGGTTCAATATTACATATTTAACCCCCCATTTAGCCCTATTTTGTGCTCATGTGATGCTACATTGTTCTCTAATTCATACGTATTTTCTACACATTTATTTATTAGAGAAAACACACTATTTGAGCATAAAACAGCAATTAATGGACTATTTCTGCACTTTTTATATTTTTCCTAGCACCGTCTCGATCTCACGATTCCAACGACTATTTATTTGTATTTTTCTGATATCTGTGCTAATTACTGTGTATTTTTGAATGCAGAATACTATTTAAATGGGGAAATACAGATTAAAATACGAAAATACGGTCACCGACCAATCACCGTCCGACACGTGGCATCCATCAGCGCCGTGCGCAAACTTCCGCTCAAATCAAACGGCTACCAGCTTCCGACACGCTAAAAATTCCCAACCGTCGGATGCGGATCCGACGGTCCACAACAAGCGATCTAAGCGATCGAAGGGGAAGCTTTAGACCGTAGGATTGAGATTGAATGGTCGCGATTTATTCCCGCTGCTGCGAGATGAACGAGGCGACGCGGCTGCTCTGGA
This sequence comes from Scilla litardierei, assembly GCA_030789695.1. NCBI lineage: Eukaryota > Viridiplantae > Streptophyta > Magnoliopsida > Asparagales > Asparagaceae > Scilla > Scilla litardierei. The sequence goes on from CM061134.1 coordinate 117,482,732, forward strand.
TCCGCACGATTTCGATCGGATGGCTAGGAAAACGCGGGCGAACGAGTTCGGAGAGCGCGACTCAGAGGGGCACGTGGCGCAATCGCGCCTATCACCCGCCCAATCCAACGGATACAATTCACCCCGCGTTTAAATTGATTTGGATTTTGAAAAGGCGATCTCGACCGTCCACCGTTCAATCCAACGGCCAGCATCGAATCCAATTCGAATCCGGAGCGATCGAACGAAGCGGAGCGGATCCGCCGCCACGTGTCAAAGCCTGGGCAGATCCCGCCTCAGATGAACGGCTCACGTTTGATCCGCTCGAGATGAGCGGTCTGGATTTGATTGGGTTCGGTTTGAAGCGGGTTTCGAACCCGCCAAGCTTTCTAAACCCGCAATGATTTATATATAAGGTATTTTTAGGGTTTTTGAGCGTATTCAAGCAGATTGGGGCGTATTTTGAGCGTATTAGAGGCTCTAGAAGCCGTATTTCCCCTCTGAAAAATTCTGTAAAATTCCAGAGGCTATTTTCTTATTTCCAGAGAGTTTTGATGTATTTTCAAGGATATTTGGTGATGAATTCTTAACTTAAACTCCTTATTTAGTGCTTTTTCTACCGTATTTTGCTATAATCTTGATGTATTTGGCTATGGAACTTGTTTATTCTGAAATTATGAGTAGCTAGAACTTATTTGTGCTTGGTATGGAGTAGTTAGGGGATATTATTCGTGTTTATTTGGTTGAAATTCCATGTGCTAAATCGTTTAAACGTCGCTAAAATTGTAATCGTTGTTCGTAAATCGACTTTTTTAGATTCCAAAAGAATTAATTAAGTTGATGATCGCCCCAAAAGGGTGAGTTTTGATCTCCCCAAAAGGGAGTTTCATACCGTAGTTTTGATCTCTCCAAAAGAGAGTTTCATATCGTATTATAGCTTTAGCGACGATCTTTTTGAATATTGTGCTTGAACCCCCAAAAGGGCATCTTCCGATGAATTGCTCCCAAAAGGAGAATTCATTGAGTTATATTGGATATTTTTCCCGGTGAATTGCTCTAAAAAAGAGAATTCATTGTGATATATTCATCAACCAAATTAATACGAATCGTTGATCCTAGCGAGCCCATACCATGCACATACTCTTTATAGATATTTTCTTACACGTATTTCTATGTTTATATTATTCACGTGTTCACATCACCATCACCGTCATCATTTGTGAAGTGTTTAGTTTCTCTTCGTAGGATTTCTATTTGATTTGAACTGTGGTTGCAACAGATTTCTTCCCGTGGATTCGACACCTGGACTCCCAGATTTTACTACTTGAACGGACTCTTGCGCTTGAGAGAAGCACCTTTCGGAGCCCACCAAGTTTTTGGCGCCGTTGCCGGGGAGGAATGGTTTGTGACTACGGTTTATTTCATTTAGAGGACCTTCGGTGAGATCTTTCCACTTTACTGTACATAAACTTTTTTTTTATTATTTTATTTTAATTTTTTTAAAAAATGGAATATATGAACTTCTATTGCACGAACAATCTGTATGATGCACGGTATGCTAATGCACACAAACATAGAATGGAAAAGCTCAAAATTGTTAATTTTAATCAAACTGACTGTGAAACTTTCTTTCAGGCCTGGAGAAGGTTCACAAATATCGTATCGAGCTATCCGCAGCATGGTTTCACAAATGAAGAGCTTATGGAGTTCTTCCTAGAAGGACTACAACCTCAGCTGCAGGAATTATTGGGAAGCATGACGCCGACAGTGGCGTGGGAATACATGGAGTCTCTGCAAGAAAACGAAGAAACCATGGAAGAGACTTCAGAGAGCGATTCAACGGAGCCTTCGTGCCTTGATCAAGAAGAGCAAAGCGTAGACGTACCTTTGCAATCCTTGAAAGAGGAAGCTTACCAGACTATTCAGACACAGGAGGCCACATCCCATCAATTCCAAGAGAATTTCCTTGCTCGGAGTCGGCAAATTCAGAAATCCATTGAAAATCTTAATTTGATTGCCGCTTGCTTAGAAGAAGGTAATGCTTTTGAAACTCGATTTCAAGAATCTAATACGAGTTCATCTTCTATTGCAGGAATACCGAGCGAGAACACGAATATAAATATCCACATGGCAGGAAGTGTGTGCAAAAGAGAGGATGAGCTAGCAATCTTGGATGAACGAGAGGATGAGACAGCTAGGGACAAAGGTTTTGAGATTATCGCCATGGAGCCAGAACCATCCCCTCTTCCAGTTTTGTCCCAAAATCATTTATCCCTCTCCACAATGAACGAGCATCGTACAGAGAGTAGTGCAAATCTTTCAGGGAGTAGTCGTCAACTTGCTTTAATTTCTTTCACTTATTTTGATGACTATATTTGGAATATTTTTATTGCGAAGAATCTTAAATTAATTTGGACTGACATAACTCATCTCTCGCAGGACATTAACAAACAGCTTATAGAGATGCTTGGAGTTGTGTTGCTGGGGTCCAAATTAGTTTCTGGAGGAAGAATAATCGCCGAGGAGCGCAAGGAGCAAATTGAACAACTTCCTCCACCATCAAAGATTCGGGATCCGCCATTTGATCACGGTGTGTTCTTTCCAGTAGTGTAGTTTTTATATGCTTTCTAGGTTGCTTGCTTGAATAAACTCGTACCTCTTCCGACATTGAGGACAATGTCCATCTTTAGTTGGGGGGTGTGTATGAGACCTTAGGATTTTTTTTTTCAGAAGAATAAATCACCAAATCTCATCATTTTAAAACTCATTCATATGCCTCTAATGCGGATGATTATACATTAATTGAGTTCTAAAAATTGTTTATGGCTTGATTAATTATTTTTCCTTCATGGAATTGCCGTTAATATGCTATTCATGAAAATTTTCAATTTCCATGATTAATATCTCGAAATAGTTTGAATATATTTCATGCATGCTAATGTGATGAAAAAGCTTAAGTATACACGATTCATTAGAATAGTTTTCAAGTTGAAGAGGAATTTGGCCATGGTTATTAATGTTTATATTTGAAATGGGTTTGGAGTTGCTTACAAAGAGTTGCTGAAGAAAGAAAGAAAGAAAAGAAGAGAATGAAATGAATGAAAAATGAACGATGAAAAGTGAATGAATGAGTATGACACTAATAAATAACTTGGTTGGCTCGAGTAGTACAGTCCGAGGGGTCCTTCTTGGCCTAATGCCCTAAGATCGTCTGATTTGGGAGCCATTGACCGGAAACTCACTCATTTGATGGAGCGATCCAAGTTATACTTTTTTCTGCGAATGTTGCTTGATGCGCGTTACGCGGAACGAATAAAAGAAAAGGAATGGTGAATATACTAAGCAACTTCAATACCCATGTCTTGGATGATTATTTTGATAGGCCAATTCCTTGGAAACAAGAAAACTAGTATATAACGACGTGTTATACTTTCGCTTGCGCAAAACGATGCTTGCATGTTATTTATTATACTAAATTAGAGAAAATTTCATGTGATTGATTTTGTTCATGGATGTGTATATTGATGGCCAAGACCATGTTGGAATGCGTATTATTGAGCCGCGCCATGAGCAATTTGAAAGAACTTATTGTTTTATTGATCATCCGTATTTATCGCTATTTTTGCTAGAGACTAGCAAATCGCTAGTTGGGGGGTGTGATTCGGGTTCAATATTACATATTTAACCCCCCATTTAGCCCTATTTTGTGCTCATGTGATGCTACATTGTTCTCTAATTCATACGTATTTTCTACACATTTATTTATTAGAGAAAACACACTATTTGAGCACAAAACAGCAATTAATGGACTATTTCTGCACTTTTTATATTTTTCCTAGCACCGTCTCGATCTCACGATTCCAACGACTATTTATTTGTATTTTTCTGAGATCTGTGCTAATTACTGTGTATTTTTGAATGCAGAATACTATTTAAATGGGGAAATACAGATTAAAATACGAAAATACGGTCACCGACCAATCACCGTGCGACACGTGGCATCCATCAGCGCCGTCCGCAAACTTCCGCTCAAATCAAACGGCTACCAGCTTCCGACACGCTAAAAATTCCCAACCGTCGGATGCGGATCCGACGGTCCACAACAAGCGATCTAAGCGATCGAAGGGGAAGCTTTAGACCGTAGGATTGAGATCGAATGGTCGCGATTTATTCCCGCTGCTGCGAGATGAACGAGGCGACGCGGCTGCTCTGGATCCGCACGATTTCGATCGGATGGCTAGGAAAACGCGGGCGAACGAGTTCGGAGAGCGCGACTCAGAGGGGCACGTGGCGCAATCGCGCCTATCACCCGCCCAATCCAACGGATACAATTCACCCCGCGTTTAAATCGATTTGGATTTTGAAAAGGCGATCTCGACCGTCCACTGTTCAATCCAACGGCCAGCATCGAATCCAATTCGAATCCGGAGCGATCAAACGAAGCGGAGCGGATCCGCCGCCACGTGTCAAAATCTGGGCAGATCCCGCCTCAGATGAGCGGCTCACGTTTGATCCGCTCGAGATGAGCGGTCTGGATTTGATTGGGTTCGATTTGAAGCGGGTTTCGAACCCGCCAAGTTTTCTAAACCCGCAATGATTTATATATAAGGTATTTTTAGGGTTTTTGGGCGTATTCAAGCAGTTTGGGGCGTATTTTGGGCGTATTGGAGGCTCTAGAAGCCGTATTTCCCCTCTGAAAAATTCTGTAAAATTCCAGAGGCTATTTTCTTATTTCCAGAGAGTTTTGATGCATTTTCAAGGATATTTGGTGATGAATTCTTAACTTAAACTCCTTATTTAGTGCTTTTTCTACCGTATTTTGCTATAATCTTGATGTATTTGGCTATGGAACTTGTTTATTCTGAAATTATGAGTAGCTAGAACTTATTTGTGCTTGGTATGGAGTAGTTAGGGGATATTATTCGTGTTTATTTGGTTGAAATTCCATGTGCTAAATCGTTTAACGTCGCTAAAATTGTAATCGTTGTTCGTAAATCGACTTTTTTAGATTCCAAAAGAATTAATTAAGTTGATGATCGCCCCAAAAGGGTGAGTTTTGATCTCCCCAAAAGGGAGTTTCATACCATAGTTTTGATCTCTCCAAAAGAGAGTTTCATATCGTATTATAGCTTTAGCGACGATCTTTTTGAATATTGTGATTGAACCCCCAAAAGGGCATCTTCCGATGAATTGCTCCCAAAAGGAGAATTCATTGAGTTATATTGGATATTTTTCCCGGTGAATTGCTCTCAAAAAGAGAATTCATTGTGATATATTCATCAACCAAATTAATACGAATCGTTTATCCTAACGAACCCATACCATGCGCATACTTTTTATAGGTATTTTCATACACGTATTTCTATGTTTATATTGTTCACGTGTTCACATCACCATCACCGTCATCATTTGTGAAGTGTTTAGTTTCTCTTCGTAGGATTTCTATTTGATTTGAATTGTGGTTGCAACAGATTTCTTCCCGTGGATTCGACATCTGGACTCCCAGATTTTACTACTTGTACGGACTCTTGCACTTGAGAGAGCACCTTTTCGGTCCCACCACCTGACGCAGTGCCTTTCCCAGCAGAGGACTAGTGGACCTCGACACTTTACTGCTTTCCTAGTTTTCTTTCAGTCGTCGTAGTTACTTTCGTGTACGTTCTTTTCTTATTGCTACTTTTAGCCCAGTTGTGGCTTGTTAAACTCTGTGTACGAACATTATTTCTGGATGTGGCTTTATCTTTTCTGGATGTGTTTCTGATTGTTCTGAATGGTAGTTGCTAGGACCTCATCTATGTTTTTATCACAGATGCTTATTGAACTCGAGCTTCACCGCTCTAGTTCAAGCGGACCGCGTAACGCTCTCGATTCCGGTGTCTTTTGGGAAGTGGGGCGTTACAGGTTTTGTTGGTGGCCAATGCAGGTCCTCTTGCAACTGCGAAATTCAGAATAATGAGAACGCTTATCATTAGCCAAACATCTAGAGTAATCGTATACACGGGATTAACTCGGGCATTCTTTCTCTTTTGCAGGATGGCCGGAAGACACATTACCCGACACGGAACCGGTGCCGGAACCGGAACCGGAGCTCCTGGAGGCGGAGACGATGACATCCGCCAGATGCTGGGAGTTATGAGAGATATGCTGGAGGTTCAGCACCACCTAGTCCAACAGGGATGCCAGGCTGCGCCAGCTGCGCCAGCCGCACCAGCTGCACCAGCTCCGGGAGCCAAGCAGTTCAGAGAGATGCGTCCGAAGAGCTTTTCCAGACGAGAGGGCCCACTAGCAGCCGAAGAGTGGCGTCAGAGCACTGAGGACGATTTGGGCCTTGCCCGAATCCATAAATATGAATGGGTGGATCTTGCCAGGAAACAGCTGACTGATAATGCCCGCAGTTGGTGGACTACGGAGGAGGCCATGCTGACCAAGCCAATTTCATGGGATACTTTCAGCAAGAGATTTGACGCCCAGTACTTTCCCAAGTTAGCGAAGCGGATGATGGAGAGTCGCTTCATCAACCTGGAGCATGGTACCATGACCGTTGACGAGTACGAGGTGGAGTTCACTATGCTGAGCCGCTACGCCCCTGCTATGGTGAAGGAACCTGAGGACTGTGCACATCGTTTTCTACAGGGCTTGGACCTGGACATCCAGAGTGTGCTGTCCGGGAATACTTTTTCTACTCATGAGGATGTCCTGGTGGCTGCGAAGAATCAGGAGCACATCGCCAATCTGAAGAAGGCCCGACAGGCGGGCAAGCGCCCGATGGAGATGCTGAGGAGTGCACCTAGGCCCGGTGTACGTCCAGTCCAGACCACCCAGTTCAAGAGGCCAGCTGCACCTGTTTTCAACCGAGCTGAGCTGACTTGCCACTTCTGCGGCAAGCTTGGCCATGTGAAGAAGGACTGCAGGAAGATGCTGAATCAGTGTTTGGTTTGTGGATCTTCTACCCATGTTGCGAGGGACTGCCCCAAGGGCACTCGACCTACGCCTGCTGGAGCATCTGGACCTGTTCAGCAGACATCGCCTGCACCTGGACCTGTTCAGCAGACAGTGCCTGCACCTGGACAGCGAGGACCACCTCTGGTACCACAGAAGCAGGCCTTTCAGCATGCCAACCCCCCGGTGCGTCGAGCTTACACTATGACAGCCGTTGAGGCTGAGGCCGTCGATGACGTGATTGCAGGTAACTCCTGAACTAGTCTTTCCTTTTATATATTTGTTTACTTATCTAGTTTCTTCGTTTGATATAGTTGCATGATTCCCTTAGGTATTATCCTAGTTTCTTCCCACCCAGCCCTGACTCTATTCGACTCTGGATCTTCCATGTGCATTCTGTCACGGAAGTTCGTAGTCGAACACTCGATACCCACCTACACACTTCCCAAGTGTTGGAACATCACGACTGGGAATGGTGTAGTGAAGGTTGCCCTTGGTTGCCGACCTTGCCCGTTGGTGGTTAGTGGACACGAATTGTATGCAGATTTCATCGTCCACAACCTACCCAATTTCAATGCGATCCTCGGCATTGATTGGTTAGGAGCTTTTTACGCCACGATCGACTGTCACCGGAAGAAAGTGGTGTTTGAAATTCCTGGCCATCCAGTATTCGAGTTCGTCAGCGGAGGACGTTCGCTTGGACCTGTCAAGTTCCGGGCCCAGCCGTACGGATTGACTGTTGCATCGATGATAGCATAGCCGGAGAATCCAGTAGTAGTGCGAGACTTCGAGGATGTTTTCCCTGAGGACATTTCTGGTTTGTCGCCTGATCGAGCGTTGGAATTCGGCATTGATCTGATGCCAGGAGCCCAACCGATTTCTAAGGCACCGTACCGTATGGCTCCTGCTAAGCTAGAGGAGCTGAGGAAGCAGTTGGACGAGCTGCTACAGAAAGGTTTTATCCATCCCAGCGTGTCTCCCTGGGGTGCGCCCGTCTTGCTGGTGAAGAAGAAAGACGGATCGAGGAGGATGTGTATCGACTATCGTGAGCTAAATCAGATCACTGTGAAGAACAAGTACCCGCTGCCCCGTATTGATGAAATCTTCGATCAGCTTGGTGGATCGAAGGTGTTTTCAAAGTTGGATCTTCGGAGCGGATACCATCAGGTCAGAGTCAAGAAGGATGACGTGCCCAAGACAGCTTTTCGGACTAAATACGGGCACTATGAGTTCGTTGTCATGCCGTTCGGTGTGACTAACGCTCCTGCAGTGTTCATAAATCTCATGAACATCATCTTTTACGACTTCCTTGACAAGTTCGTAGTGATCTTTATAGATGACATCCTGGTGTACTCGAGGAGCGAGAAAGAGCATGCAGAGCACTTGAGATTGGTATTGGAGACGCTCCGTCATCATCGACTATATGCCAAGTATAGTAAATGCGAATTCTGGCTGGACAGAGTTGCATTTCTTGGACATGTAGTATCAGGAGCCGGCATCTCAGTGGATCCGGAGAAGGTCAGACCAGTCAGTGATTGGCCTACACCGCGATCGGCTTTGGACATCAGGAGTTTCCTCGGATTGGCTGGCTACTACCGCAGATTTATCAAGGACTTCTCGAGGATAGCTGAGCCGATGACGATATTGACTCGGAAGGATGTCAAGTTCAGTTGGTCAGAATCTTGCGAGCAGGCTTTTTCTACTTTGAAGGAGAGACTGACGACTGCACCAGTCTTGGCTATTCCGGACAGAAGCGGAGGCTTTGAGATTTTCTGCGATGCATCAGGGAAGGGACTTGGTTGTGTTCTGCACCAGCACAGCCATGTAGTCGCGTATGCTTTGCGACAACTGAAAGTCCATGAGAAGAATTATCCGACCCATGATTTGGAACTCGCCGCTGTCATATTTGCGCTGAAGATTTGGCGTCACTTCTTACTGAGTGAGAAAGTGAAGATAATCACCGATCACAAAAGTTTGAAATACATATTTACTCAGAAGGAACTAAATATGAGACATCGCAGATGGTTGGAGTTGATGGCGGATTACGACATCGACCTTCAGTACCACCCAGGGAAGGTGAATGTCGTACCGGACGCTTTGAGCCGACTGCCAGAGGTGATGATTCTCACAGCTCAGTGGAGAATACAGCAGGATCTGCGAGAGATGGATGTTGAAGCTGTTCTTCTGAGAGTCACTTCGTCGTTGATGAACATGCAGATTCAATCGACGATTGTTGATCGGATCAAGAGTGCTCAAGCTGGTGATGCTAAGTTGATGAAGATTAGAGAGCAAGTCGAAGCCGGACTCCGGACAGATTTTCTGATTCATGAGGATGGATCTTTGAGGTATGGCAGTAGGATCTGCGTGCCTGCAAGAGATATCAGAGAAGAGTTGATGAATGAGGCTCACAGTTCGCCTTATTCCATTCATCCTGGAGGTACGAAGATGTACAAGGATCTTCGTCAGAATTTCTGGTGGCATGGTATGAAGAGAAGTGTGGCACGGAGTGTTGCCAAATGCCTGGTGTGTCAGCAGGTGAAGGCTGAACATCATCGCACTGCCGGACTACTACAGCCCCTGCATATCCCAGAGTGGAAATGGCAGCACATCACGATGGACTTCGTGACTGGCTTACCTCGGAGCACCAAATAGAATGACGCAATCTGGGTCATCGTCGATCGACTGACCAAGTCTGCGCACTTCATACCGTTCCGAGTAGGACAACCCACGGAGATACTGGCAAGGAAATATATGGAGGTAATGATCCAACTCATCCTTTCATATTTCTTTCTAGTACGAGTTGTGACGTGAAATATGTTGTGTAGGAAATCGTGCGCTTGCATGGAGTCCCTGTGAGCATCGTATCCGATCGTGATACGAGGTTCACATCTCAGTTCTGGAAGAGTCTGCAGACCAATCTTGGTACCAATCTGAAGTTCAGCACTGCGTATCACCCGCAGACGGATGTCCAGTCAGAGCGGACCATTCAGATTCTGGAGGACATGCTGAGAGCTTGCATGTTAGATTTCAAGGGTTCGTGGGAGGATCATCTACAGCTGGTGGAGTTTTCCTATAACAACAGTTATCACGCGAGCATTGGCATGGCGCCATTCGCTGCTCTCTATGGGAGGAAGTGTCGTTCGCCACTGAGCTGGGACGACGTTGGAGATAGAGAGTTATTGGGACCGGAGTTGATTGTCGAAGCTGTGGACGTTGTTCAAATATCAAGGACAAGCTTCGGATTGCTCAGGACCGTTATAAGCATTGGGCTGATGCTAAACGGCGACCTCTGGAGTTTCAGCCGGGAGACAATGTGTTTCTGAAAATTTCTCCGAATCGCGGAGTGATTCGCTTTGGGAAACGTGGAAAGCTCAGCCCGAGATACGTCGGACCCTTCGATGTTCTGGAGAGAGTTGGCGAGGTGGCCTACCGCTTAGCCTTGCCACCATCTTTGGAGGGTGTTCACGATGTTTTCCATGTGTCTCAGCTTCGTCGGTACATCATCGATCCATCTCACGCTGTCGACTACTCTGAGATCACCGTTCATCTAGATCTGACATATGACCAGCAGCCAGTGCACATTCTTGACAGGCATCAGAAGACACTTCGGAACAAGACTGTCGACCTTGTTAGGGTGATGTGGCGACACGGCTCGCCAGGAGAGTCCACCTGGGAGAGAGAAGATGAGATGAGAGAGCGTTACCCCCACCTGTTCCCTGACCTGTGATTGTTAGGAATTCTGAGGGCGGAATTTTCCTAAGGTGGGTAGGATGTAACGACCACTGTTCGGTTGTACGAATTTTAGTGCGTATGTCGTTTATAGTGCGTATATCCGTATTTGTTTGTATTATTTTGTTCCGTAGCCCAGACGCGTGATCAGACCCAGTTAGCATGGCCCTCTCGGAGGCGCGGTCGCCCCGGCACCTTCCGTTTGATTTTTTGGACGTCGGGGCACCAATAAAAAAAAGAGGTTATTATTATTACGTATATTTATTTATACATAAACCATGCTGGTCCCATTTCATTTGCAACGAAATGATGTGAAAGTTTTAATAATTATTTAAAAAAGAGGAGTGGTGGACTATTTGAATTAATTTATTAAAGAAAAAAAAACGCATGGGCTTGCAACAAAACTTATTCATATTACCTATATTATATTCTATTAACTACATGCTGTTAATTGGTTTTAAGAGGTCTAAATGAAATTAAATCCCAATCTTTTAGCCATCAGATCCTAACATACCCCCCTAACTACTCCCCCTAACTACTCCCCCTATAAACCGTACTCTCTCTCCCCTCTCTCCACTCACTCACGTGCAGCCCCTACTTCATATTTCTATAAATTAAAACCCCAAGCCTATACTTTATAAACCCTAAAGCAACCTTGGCTTTAGGAACCGCAGCCACCTTCATTCGAAAACCCTAGAGGCCTAATCCCCCTACTCACAGTATACACCTATTATAAAATCCTAGCCTTATAAATATGCAACCTAGGCTATCTAATAAACCCTAGCACCTACAGCTATCAGCCGCCCCCACCTATATTCTCCTTCTCCACGCAACCAAGGGAACCCGCAGCCCGATTTCTCCTCCTCACAGCCGTTCTCCTCCTCATCATGCCGAGTTCTTTTCTCTTCTTCCCAACAAAACCACATCCGGCCACCTCCCCACACCATCTCCAGGGCCACACAACTCCAAGCCGCTGCTCCTCCTCGAAAACAGCCAGGCCAACCCCAACAATCCTCACGGCCTGCACCCTAGGCCGAACTCCTTCTCCCCTCCTCCTTCTTCCACGGCCAACACCCAACAACCCACGGCAACACACCCCAGGCCAAGAACCATCATCTCCGGCCACGCCAAGCCGCGTGCACGTGCCTCTTGCCTCAGATCTGACGCCGTAGCATCCCACGCTGATCAGGACAGCCGCTGCCGCCTCCACGCGTGACGACGGCAGTTTTCGACACTCGACGCTCACTGTTTTGGAGTTGCACGCGTCGCCACCGCCCGTGGTCGTCATCCGATCCCTCGCTTCACTCCAGGTTAGTAGATCTACCCTTCATTAACTCATAACCCCCACCGTAAAGTAGAGAAACCTAATAAAACATGTTGATTAGACGTCGTAGGAGATTTTGCAAATCTGACCTGAACTGAAAAACGCCATTTCTGATTTAATACTCTACCAAAACAGCGAACCAAACCCTCCACGGTGTAGTACTTGTCGAGACGGTTCCAACGACACCAAGAACGTCAAAAACAGGCGAGTATATGATTTGTTATGATTTTTAGAAGTTTCGGCACGTTTACGCCGCCTTCATGTATTGCTGAATAACCTGAAATTTTGACGTGAAATGACGAAGGAAGTGACCCTATAATGACCAGGACAAAATTTGGGATCCAACGGTATATCATACGATATATCCCAATTTTAAACAATAAGAGAAAAAAATCATTTCTGTAGCAAGTTGAACAAAAAGGACGTATTCGTCATTATTTGAAATTTCAGAAACGGTCGTTCGACCCGTTTCCGCTTTGTAGAACTGTCACCATAAAACTTTAATATTGTTAACAGTAAAATTCAGCGTGTCCTGACATGTTTAACAATTTGGACAACGTGAAATTGTGCGTCTCGAAGGCGGTATCATGATATCGTGATGTCGTGTGAGTCGACTAGGCCGGCGCGTGTTCCGGCAAACTTTTGGGTGGGGTTAGGGTTGTGTCACGCCCCGCTTCCCAAAAACATGGAGGCGAAACGTGAGAAGGTCCGCACGGACTTGAAGCTGCAAAGCCGCAAGTCCGATAAGCGTCAAATAAAACGAAGTAGCAGGTCACTGTAATGTGACTCAGAACAACAATAACAATAATAGGAAAAAGAGAGACAATAATATAACATTATTCCAACCCATAGTCCAACAAAAAGTCCAACAACCAGAAATGCCACCAGGTAACAAAAGGGTCAAAATTAAAAGGCCTAGCATGGCCAACAGAATCTAACAAAACGGTGCTACTCACCGACAACCACAGCTAACAAAAGAAGAGTACGAAAGATCTCTAAGATTGATCACCGGTGTCCTCGTACTCCACGTCACCAACGGGTTCGGGCACGAACTCTACGAACTCGTCACTCTCCGCAACTATCTCTGGCTCAGCAACTAACATGCGTCACCCAAAGAGAAGTGGCACATGTCAGCAAGTCTAAATAGACTTGTGCAAGGAAACTATAAAAGTAAAGCAACCTAACAGTTCTAAAGTAAAGTATGACATGTATATAAAATGACAAATGACATGGCATGGCAAGTAAACAAGTAAAAGACAAGTACTGGAATTGTAATCACGTCGTGCACAGAGATTCCGCCCTTTGGCTAGAGTGGCTGTACGGGCCAACTCTTACGCTCAAGTGACCGTTTATCCCTACCCATCCACGTGTATCGAGCCAGGGCATTACCCCCGAACACGGAATGCTCGCTTCTGGATCACGAGCCAGGAAGTGTTTTTAACACGGATGGCGTAGGGTTATTCCCGCATAACGGGTGCCTAGCCGGTAACACGGAAACATGGATTGTACAAGTAGTGTAGCGTGTGCTACGATGCAAGTTTAACTAGGATGACATGTACGATGCAATGCATGGCAGTTAACAATTCAAATGCGTACAGTTAAGGAATTTAAACATGACAGATATCAATGCATAACTGATATGGCAAGGTGTCGGATCTAGCTTCGTTGTCAAGCTAGATCACAAAGTTGCGCCTAGATCGCTATCATTTCATGATCAAGTCTCTTTCACGCTAGTACAAGGAATTGGCCTAAAAACATGGCCTAAAGAAGTGTTGGCAAGTTTCACTTGCCTGTTTTCGGTGATGTCTGTTGTCGTGGGCTCGTCTCGTCGAGCGTTATGTTATGGAACGATCGGTTATATGTTTCGATTAAATATCTCTGAATTAGTTTCACTCCATCATATTTAAATAATAAATCATTTTATTAGGTTCTCTAACCTAGGGTGTTGTCCATATCATAATATTAAACCAATTATCTTACAACATGCTACTAGTAATGATTCTACTAACATATTAAGAGTAGTACCTTCTGTTGGAGTAAAAATATTCATGTCCAGCTAACAATAATATATTTATATAAGGCTTGCTAACATGAGTGATCCTAGACAACATTTCAGCTAACAACATATGTTACTGTTTGCTAGGGAGTCAAAAGGTACGGTGCTGCTCATACTCTATACACACATTGTTTCTTAATAAAAAGGCTACCTACTAACCTCATTACAACATGATGTACTGTTAACGTATAAAATGTCCTCTTAATGCATGGATGATACTGTTCACAAAAGGCACTTACTGATTTAAAACTAACAAAACTAACCTATCAATTTAACAAGCTATAGATTTATAGGGTACTGTTTGTATGGCAGCCTATTCTTCTGCCTTCAAGTCAAAAGCTTTAAGAGCTTTCCAAAGCACAGTGTACAGCTGCAACATATGTGGTATAAAGAACTTTAAAAACTATCCTATAGGAGATCACATGCTCACAGTGAACCTACAGTCTAGGCATATGTTTCAATACTTAACATATATAACTAATACTTCTTTTACTCTCCCAAATCAAGTTCACTACATAGGGTACGACAACTGTACATAAAGTGCACTACTTGTAAAAACATGCATTACTATCTTACTTTGGTTTCATTTCAAAATGTTGCAGCAACCCAAAAACTCAAGGAGAGCATCTCGCACAAGAAGCAAAAGGAGGAGGGGGTTCTTACCTCGTGCGACGGGAGGAGAGAGCGGCGATCTCGGCGGCTGGCGGTGTGGTCCGGCTACTTCGGGGGATGGTGGCGCGGCTGCTAGGGGTTGTTCGGCGTCGGGGACGTCGAAAAGAGGTGGCGCTGGTGTGTTTGCTGCGAAGGGGGCGCGAGCGAGGTGCTCTGCTGCGGGGTCTGAGCGACGCGAGGAGCGCCGGACGTTGGACGCGAGTCTGATGGGGAAACACGCGCTAGGAGGCGCTGCTGGGCTTGGTCGCCAGGTGTTCGGCACTGGGTTGCAACGGACGGGGAGGAGTGGGCGTTTGTGGGTTAAGGCTGTGCACGGCTGAGGATGGCCGGAGTGGGGACATACAGCGTCGGGGAAAAATTCGTTTGAGCTTTGGTTGGCTGTGGCGTACGGTTTTGTGTGTAGGCCTGGCTTTAAAAAAAACTGTATGTGAGACCCTAGGTTATGGAGTAAGACAGAGGGAGAGAAACGTGATGATATGATGGGCGACGTGGGGATGATGGGAAACGTGAAAGCCTCAGAGTGGTTAGGATCAGATAATAATAAGTTTAGATTTCTAAAGATTTGGATTTCAAAGGATTTTAACCAGATTCCTTTTTTATTAGTACCTAATTTCATTAAGATGTTAAACAATGATTACAAAAGATCTCTAACCCTTTTTTACCCGTTAGTTAACATTTCAAAATTGGATTTTCTTTTTTTTGTTTTTTAACATTTAGTTAATTGAAGGGATTAATACTATTAATACTAGGATTATTACAACTTTACTCCTTTGGCATCCTAAAATTATTAACAAGATATCGGGGCGATCGCGCCTCCGAGAGGGCCATGAATATGAGGTTCGGTCGTGCGTCGGAACTACGGAATTACAAAAATAAAACCAAATACGGAAAATACGCACACGAATCAACATACACACAAAATACGTACGGCCGGAAGTGGCCGTTACATTCTACCCACCTTAAGAAAAGATTCTGCCCACGGAATCTACATCTACTAATGCTCAGGAAACAAATGCGGGAAGCGCTCTCTCATGTCTTCCTCACGCTCCCAGGTAGACTCCCCAGGGGAACCATGACGCCACTGCACTCGAACCAAGTCGACGGTCTTATTCCTCAGCTGCTTCTGTCGTCGGTCCAGAATCTCAACTGGTTGCTGATCATAGGTAAGATCCGGACGAACCGTGATCTCCGAGAAATCCACAGCATGAGATGGATCACTGACGTATCGACATAACTGAGATACGTGAAACACGTCATGAACTCCCTCTAGTGACGGCGGTAATGCCAAGCGATAGGCCACGGCTCCAACTCTCTCCAGGACGTCAAAAGGTCCGATGTACCTTGGACTCAGCTTGCCTATCTTTCCAAATATGATAACTCCCCGATTCGGAGAGATCTTCAAAAAGACGTGATCTCCAGGCTGAAACTCCAAAGGTCTCCGTTTAGCATCTGCCCAATGCTTGAAACGGTCCTGCGCAATTCTCAGCTTCTCCCGGATGTTCCTCACAACATCCACAGCTTCCACGATCATCTCAGGCCCCAACAGCTCCCGATCTCCAACGTCATCCCAGCTCAGTGGCGATCGACATTTCCTCCCGTATAGCGCAGCGAATGGTGCCATGCCAATACTCGCTTGGAAGCTGTTATTATAAGAGAACTCTACCAGATGTAGATGGTCCTCCCACGAACCCTTGAAATCCAACATACACGCCCTCAGCATGTCCTCCAAGATCTGAATCGTCCTCTCGGACTGGCCATCTGTCTGCGGATGGTACGCCGTACTGAAACTCAGACTCGTACCCAAGCTCTTCTGCAGACTCTGCCAAAATTGAGATGTAAATCTCGTGTCTCTGTCTGACACGATACTCACAGGGATTCTGTGAAGTCGCACGATCTCCTGCGCGATTCACGTTACATCACTATCTAACTAATGAAAGGAAATAAAATGGAGAGTAAAGGAATTTACCTCCATGTATCTCCTTGCCAGCGTCTCGGTAGACTGTCCTACTCGGAATGGAATAAAGTGCGCTGATTTGGTCAATCGGTCTACGATCACCCAAATCACGTCATTCTGCTTCGGACTCCGAGGCAGTCCAGTCACAAAGTCCATAGTGATGTGTTGCCACTTCCACTCCGGAATCGGAAGCGGTTGTAGCAACCCTGCCGTACGCTGATGCTCTGCCTTTACTTGCTGGCAAACCAGACACTTGGCTACACTCCGAGCCACACTCCTCTTCATACCATACCACCAAAAGTTCAAGCGAAGATCTTTGTACATCTTGGTACAACCAGGATGCACAGAATACGGCGAACTGTGTGCCTCAACTAATAATTCCTCTTTGATATCTCCAGCTGGCACACATAACCTGGCTCCATACCTCAGCGAGCCATCCTCATGAATCAAGAAGTCTGTCCGCAGACCGGCTTCTACCTGCTCCCGAATCTTCACTAGCTTTGGATCTCCAGCTTGTCCAGCCTTGATCCTATCCACAATCGACGACTGTATCTGCATACACATAAATAACGAAGCCTCTCCAGGAAGTATAATCTCAATTCCAGACTCACAGAAATCCTGCTGCAACCTCCACTGTGCAGTCAACATCATCACCGCTGGAAGTCTGCTCAGCGCATCAGGAACCACATTCACTTTGCCGGGATGGTACTGCAAGTCGATCTCATAATCAGCCATGAGCTCCAACCATCGACGCTGTCGCATGTTTAGCTCCTTCTGTGTAAAAATGTACTTCAAGCTTTTGTGATCGGTGAAGATCTTCACCTTCTCACTCAGCAGGAAGTGCCTCCAAATCTTGAGCGCAAACACGACTGCAGCCAACTCCAAGTCGTGCGTCGGGTAATTCTTCTCATGGGTCTTGAGATGACGTGAAGCATATGCAACCACGTGCCCATGCTGGTGCAACACACAACCGAGACCCTTGCCAGAAGCATCACAAAAGATCTCGAATCCTCCACTACGATCAGGCACTGCTAGAACCGGTGCAGTCGTCAATCTCTCCTTCAGAACAGAAAAAGCCTCCTCACAAGCATCGGACCAAACATACGGTATATCCTTCCTCGTCAGTTTAGTCATCGGTTCGGCAATCCGGGAGAAATCCTTAATGAAACGCCGATAATATCCTGCTAGCCCAAGAAAACTCCTGATCTCAGTCGCTGACTGTGGAACCGGCCACTCTCTGATGGCCTTGATCTTCTCCGGATCCACAGCTATACCATCTCCTGACACCACATGCCCAAGAAAAGCCACTCTATCCAGCCAGAACTCGCACTTGGAATACTTCGCATACAAGCAATGCTTCCTCAAAATCTCCAGAACAGTCCTAAAGTGCTCTGCGTGCTCCTCCTCCGACTTGGAATAGATCAAGATGTCATCAATGAAGATAACGACAAACTTGTCTAGGAAGTCGTAGAAGATCAGATTCATCAGGTTCATAAAAACTGCGGGTGCGTTGGTTACACCGAAAGGCATAACCACGAACTCGTAGTGACCATACTTCGTCCTGAATGCTGTCTTCGGGATGTCCTCCTTCCTCACCTTCAGCTGATGGTAACCGCTCCTCAAATCCAACTTAGAGAACACCCTCGATCCTCCAAGTTGATCAAAAATGTCATCGATGCGAGGCAATGGATATTTATTCTTGATGGTCACAGCATTCAGCTCCCTGTAGTCCACGCACATGCGACACAAACCATCCTTCTTCTTCACCAGCAGCACCGGTGCTCCCCACGGAGACACACTAGGATTGATATATCCCTTCAGAAGAAGCTCATCCAGCTGCTTCCGCAACTCCTCCAATTCGGCTGGAGCCATACGATAAGGTGCCTTTGAAATGGGCTGTGCTCCCGGAATCAGATCGATAGAAAATTCCAGAGCTCGATCGGGCGGCAGTCCAGACATTTCATCGGGGAAGACATCATCAAATTCACGCACCACAGCAGGCCTACCCTGCTCCATCAGCATAGCCACAGCCTCCACCGGCTTGGCCCGAAACTTGACCGGACCAAGCAAACTGCTACCATGGCTGAACTCAAACACTGGATGTCCGGGAATCTCGAACACCACCTTCTTCCTCCGACAGTCGATCGTAGCGTAGAAGCTCGCAAGCCAATCCATCCCAAGCACAGCATCTTAGTTGATGATGTCGTGGACAATAAAGTCAACATACAGCTCGTGTCTACAGACCACCAACGGGCAGGAATTGCACCCACGATGCACCGAAATCACACCATTCCCGGTGACGATGTTCCAACTCTGGGGAAGAGAGGAAGTCGACAAGGAATGCCTCTCCACGAAGCTCCGAGAAATGATACACATGGATGCACCAGAGACAAAGAGAACTCGTGCAGGAAAAGCGCAGACCAAAATTACACCTAACAGATAGTCTAACAATCAAATTCTATTCTAGCAAACAAACATAATCAAACAACTAAGCGTATCTAATAACCAAACTAACTAAGAGGAGGAACAACTAGAATGAAAGTTACCTGTGATAACCTCATCCAGTGTCTCGGTCTCAGCAGCAGTCATCAGAAACGCCTGTCGTCTCGGCTGGATAGCCTGCTGAAACGCCTGCCTCTGCGGAACGAGAGGCGCTCCATGACCAGCAGGAACAGGTGCCCTCTGCTGCAATGGCTGAGCTACAACAGGTGCCCTCCACGGCTGCTTCGACCTTGGGCAATCCTTCATGGTGTGCGCAGGATCACCACAAACTAAACACTGCCCCAACATCTTCCGGCACTGATCCTTGATATGCCCCGTCTTGCCACAGAAATTGCAAGTCTTCAAAGTAGAAGGTCCTCCGGGCCTCTTGAACTGCACAGGCTGGTTGGGCCCGTGCCCTGGTCTCACCACTGCTCTGGCCTGCTCCATAGGCCTCTTCCCAGTGCCAGAAATCTGTCCCCTCTTCTGATTCACAATCCTCTCCTGCCTCTTCGCCGCAATCAGAACCTTCTGGTAAGTCTCCGCATCAGAAGAAGTGACATAGCTCTGCAGATCCAACGAAAGCCCCTGCAGAAACCTCTGGGCTCTCTCCTCAGCATCCTGCACCATCTTCGGTGCAAAACGACTCAGCCTCGTGAATTCCTGGTGGTACTGATCCACCATCAAATTCCCTTGCTTCAAGTCAATGAAGCGCTGAGCCATCTCCCTCCTGGCGGCCTTAGGAAAATATTCCTCATCAAACCTGGACTTGAAGGTAGACCAAGAAATCGGCTCCTCCAGCAACTCCTCCTCGGCATCCCACCAGTTCCGCGCGTTGTCCTTCAGCTGCCGCTTCGCCAGATCAACCCATCCAGTCGGGTCGACCTTCGACATCTTCAGATTGTCTTCCATGTTCCTGGTCCACTCATCTGCAGCCAGGGGTCCCTCGGTCCCATCGAAGTAAGCGAGACCCAGCTCCCGAAATTGCTTCGCTCCGGGCTCGAAGCGAGGGGCAGCCTGGACAGCCGGCGCTGCAGGAGCAGGCGGAACATTCCGAACAGTCTGCAGAATTCCTTGCTGCACCTGCATCATCTGATGCATCATCCTCATCATCTCCCTGGTGGTGGGCTCTCGGTCCGGCTCCTGGTCACGAGGGGGCACACCACCACCAGCACGGGTATTCCGTCTCCCAGCCATCTATTGACACAGGTAAACGAAACAAATCAGACTCTTTGCCTATGGCACAGTGTTGAATTTTTTTTTTGTTTATTAGACTTTCTATAATTCTTATTGTTATTCCGATTAAGTCACAGTTACAGAAAACGGGCCTGCATGGGCCACCAACAAAAACTGTCACGCCCCGCTTCCCAAAAACATGGAGGCGAAACATGAGAAGGTCCGCACGGACTTGAAGCTGCAAAGCCGCAAGTCCGATAAGCGTCAAATAAAATGAAGTAGCAGGTCCCTGTAATGTGACTCAGAACAACAATAACAATAATAGGAAAAAGAGAGACAATAATATAACATTATTCCAACCCATAGTCCAACAAAAAGTCCAACAACCAGAAATGCCACCAGGTAACAAAAGGGTCAAAATTAAAAGGCCTAGCATGGCCAACAGAATCTAACAAAACGGTGCTACTCACCGACAACCACAGCTAACAAAAGAAGAGTACGAAAGATCTCTAAGATTGATCACCGGTGTCCTCGTACTCCACGTCACCAACGGGTTCGGGCACGAACTCTACGAACTCGTCACTCTCCGCAACTATCTCTGGCTCAGCAACTAACATGCGTCACCCAAAGAGAAGTGGCACATGTCAGCAAGTCTAAATAGACTTGTGCAAGGAAACTATAAAAGTAAAGCAACCTAACAGTTCTAAAGTAAAGTATGACATGTATATAAAATGACAAATGACATGGCATGGCAAGTAAACAAGTAAAAGACAAGTACTGGAATTGTAATCACGTCGTGCACAGAGATTCCGCCCTTTGGCTAGAGTGGCTGTACGGGCCAACTCTTACGCTCAAGTGACCGTTTATCCCTACCCATCCACGTGTATCGAGCCAGGGCATTACCCCCGAACACGGAATGCTCGCTTCTGGATCACGAGCCAGGAAGTGTTTTTAACACGGATGGCGTAGGGTTATTCCCGCATAACGGGTGCCTAGCCGGTAACACGGAAACATGGATTGTACAAGTAGTGTAGCGTGTGCTACGATGCAAGTTTAACTAGGATGACATGTACGATGCAATGCATGGCAGTTAACAATTCAAATGCGTACAGTTAAGGAATTTAAACATGACAGATATCAATGCATAACTGATATGGCAAGGTGTCGGATCTAGCTTCGTTGTCAAGCTAGATCACAAAGTTGCGCCTAGATCGCTATCATTTCACGATCTAGTCTCTTCCACGCTAGTACAAGGAATTGGCCTAAAACATGGCCTAAAGAAGTGTTGGCAAGTTTCACTTGCCTGTTCTCGGTGATGTCTGTTGTCGTGGGTTCGTCTCGTCGAGCGTTACGTTATGGAACGATCGGTTATATGTTTCGATTAAATATCTCTGAATTAGTTTCACTCCATCATATTTAAATAATAAATCATTTTATTAGGTTCTCTAACCTAGGGTGTTGTCCATATCATAATATTAAACCAATTATCTTACAACATGCTACTAGTAATGATTCTACTAACATATTAAGAGTAGTACCTTCTGTTGGAGTAAAAATATTCATGTCCAGCTAATAATAATATATTTATATAAGGCTTGCTAACATGAGTGATCCTAGACAACATTTCAGCTAACAACATATGTTACTGTTTGCTAGGGAGTCAAAAGGTACGGTGCTGCTCATACTCTATACGCACATTGTTTCTTAATAAAAAGGCTACCTACTAACCTCATTACAACATGATGTACTGTTAACGTATAAAATGTCCTCTTAATGCATGGGTGATACTGTTCACAAAAGGCACTTACTGATTTAAAACTAACAAAACTAACCTATCAATTTAACAAGCTATAGATTTATAGGGTACTGTTTGTATGGCAGCCTATTCTTTTGCCTTCAAGTCAAAAGCTTTAAGAGCTTTCCAAAGCACAGTGTACAGCTGCAACATATGTGGTATAAAGAACTTTAAAAACTATCCTATAGGAGATCACATGCTCACAGTGAACCTACAGTCTAGGCATATGTTTCAATACTTAACATATATAACTAATACTTCTTTTACTCTCCCAAATCAAGTGCACTACATAGGTACGGCAACTGTACATAAAGTGCACTACTTGTAAAAACATGCATTACTATCTTACTTTTGTTTCATTTCAAAATGTTGCAGCAACCCAAAAACTCAAGGAGAGCATCTCGCACAAGAAGCAAAAGGAGGAGGGGGTTCTTACCTCGCGCGACGGGAGGAGAGAGCGGCGATCTCGACGGCTGGCGGTGTGGTCCGGCTACTTCGGGGGATGGTGGCGCGGCTGCTAAGGGTTGTTCGGCGTCGGGGACGTCGAAAAGAGGTGGCGCTGGTGTGTTTGCTGTGAAGGGGGCGCGAGCGAGGCGCTCTGCTGCGAGGTCTGAGCGACGCGAGGATCGCCGGACGTTGGACGCGAGTCTGATGGGGAAACACGCGCTAGGAGGCGCTGCTGGGCTTGGTCGCCAGGTGTTCGGCACTGGGTTGCAACGGACGGGGAGGAGTGGGCATTTGCGGGTTGGGGCTGTGCGCGGCTGAGGATGGCCGGAGTGGGGACATACAGCGTCGGGGAAAAATTCGTTTGAGCTTTGGTTGGCTGTGGCGTACGGTTTTGTGTGTAGGCCTGGCTTTAAAAAAAACTGTATGTGAGACCCTAGGTTATGGAGTAAGACAGAGGGAGAGAAACGTGATGATATGATGGGCGACGTGGGGATGATGGGAAACGTGAAAGCCTCAGAGTGGTTAGGATCAGATAATAATAAGTTTAGATTTCTAAAGATTTGGATTTCAAAGGATTTTAACCAGATTCCTTTTTATTAGTACCTAATTTCATTAAGATGTTAAACAATGATTACAAAAGATCTCTAACCCTTTTTTACCCGTTAGTTAACATTTCAAAATTTGATTTTCTTTTTTTTTTTGTTTTTTTAACATTTAGTTAATTGAAGGGATTAATACTATTAATACTAGGATTATTACAACTTTACTCCTTTGGCATCCTAAAATTATTAACAAGATATCGGGGCGATCGCGCCTCCGAGAGGGCCATGAATATGAGGTTCGGTCGTGCGTCGGAACTACGGAATTACAAAAATAAAACCAAATACGAAAAATACGCACACGAATCAACATACACACAAAATACGTACGGCCGGAAGTGGCTGTTACAGGTTGAGCGGCCACTAGGCGTATGAAAGGTACTCTCCTCAAGAGCACCACCTGCACGCGGTGGGTTAGCGTCAATCACGGTAAGCCCCCGTGAGAGGAACGACCTTCTCATCACGACCTACAGGCGTGAACCCTAGATTAGATTGCTAACTCCTGACATGAAAACTTGAACGCTAACTTGGTCATCTTGAAATTGAAATGCTAATGAACTCAGAGGAATCTTAACTTTAAACTTGCAACCGTCTAGAACTGCATGCTAGGATTGTCCGTTTCAGTTTCTATAAATTGTTATTTGTAAAATTGCTGCAGTCACTTTCTTAAATTATTAATGCTTTTAAAATTCATGTATCTGTCATATACTTCGCCTTGGGATGCTAACCTCTTCTTGCAGACCCCTAGCTGACATACATTCATGTTTGTGGATGTATGTCAGGTTCAGAGCTTGAGTACCAGGAGGATCAGTACGAGACATCAGAGTTGGAGAGTCAGGAGTTCGCAGCTGACGCAGTGCCTCTCCCAGCAGAGGACTAGTGGACCCCGACACTTTACTACTTTCCTAGTTTTCTTTCAGTCGTCGTAGTTACTTTCGTGTACGTTCTTTTCTTATTGCTACTTTTAGCCCAGCCGTGGCTTGTTAAACTCTGTGTACGAACATTATTTCTGGATATGGCTTTATCTTTTCTGGATGTGTTTCTGATTGTTCTGAATGGTAGTTGCTAGGACCTCATCTGTGTTTTTATCACAGACGCTTATTGAACTCGAGCTTCACCGCTCCAGTTCAAGCGGACCGTGTAACGCTCTCGCTTCCGGTGTCTTTTGGGAAGCGGGGCGTTACAACGGGCGACCTTGAGATCTTCATCTACAAATCGTCCTCAAATCGTGATTAGTCTAGTCATCAACCCAACACTTGTAATCAATGTGCACTTGATTCCCCATTTCAATATAAATTCATTGTAAGCTGATTTACCCCGCAACAATTGGCCCCGTCTGTGGGAACTTAGGGGCACACCCATGGCTAATCCCATACAGTTCAATCCCAGTCCTAACCATGGAAAACATCCTATGGAGGACGAACCTCGTCCTCTCTGAGGCACTTCCCTGGTAGATGTACCCCTTGAGGAGACGTCAGAGGCTATTCATGCCTTGGCCCGTGCTATCCACCAAGGCTTTGAAGCCTTTACAAATATGATGAATGATTGGGGCACGGGTGGGGCCGGGACATCCACTGTCCCCCCTCAACCCCAGAACGTGAGGCACAGACTTCATCCCAAGATCGAAGAAGAAGCAGCCGCCCGATAGAAGGGGCTCAATGAAGAGATAACGGCCCAGCAAAGACATGTCGATGAGGAGATGGAGGTCTCCCATCAGAGGCACCTCGAAGAAGAAGCTGATGTTCAACTAAGGCAGCTTGACGAAGAGCAAAAGCCGCCGCTCGACAAATACGGGTAGATGAAGAAATTGCACGTCAACAGCTGCGATTCATCATCGTCGCGCGAGAAAGGCTTCGGGAGGAGAGCCGTATGATCCTAGAGGCATCGACCTTGAATCAATGGAACCCACGTAGCCCATCATCGGTGGATATCTCGCCGCTTGGAGGGAGCATCCACAGGTCGGCCCGCCAATCTCCTAGGCGTGATGACCATGGATGACGAAGCCACGATCGAAGCAGGACTCCCCCGAGGCAGGGAAGGGATGCCGTTGAGCACCGAGGTGGCTTATCCGACGACTCCAATGATTGGTGAGGCAGTCAAGGCGGCCGTACCGATCTCTGAAGATCACCTGTTCACTCTCAAAGGTTGCCTGTGCGCCCCTACCTAGAAGCGGCTAACCCCCTGGCCAGATGGGTGACCGCGGCCCCGATACCTCGTAGGTTCAAGCTTCCTCAGTGCGATCCCCTCGAACATGTGCATCGATATAGAGGGGCAATGGAGATTCAAGGCGCAGATGATCCACTCCTATACTGGGGCTTCCACATGACTCTGAAAAGTCGCATTAGAGTGGTACAACGGCCCGCCCACCTACTCCGTCGAATTCTTCAACGACCTATCCCACAAGTTTTGCCAGCAGTTCAGGGCGGGACGGAGAAGGAAGAAACATGCAGACTATCTATTTTCGATAGTCCAGAAAGAACAGAAAACGATCCGAAAGTTCTTGCATCGTTTCCAGGAGGAAAGGCTTGGCTTGGCATGCTACGAAGATGAGCTCGCCATGGCGGCCTTCAAAAAAGGGTTGATCAACTGGAGCCTACACAAGTCGCTCCTCCAAGATCCGCTTGCCGATCTGGATGCACTCGTCACCAGGGCGGAGAGGTTCATGCTAAGCAAGGATGCTCTGGGAGTAAATAAGGTGGTCGCCTCGGTTGGGACATCCCGCAACAAGCGGTGGCCTGATTTTTGAACAAGGCAGGAAGACCGCCCTAGAGGGCGTGACCAACTGGACAACCAAAGGCACGACCAAGGACGCCATTGACCGCAAGATCGCACAGGACCAGCGCGATGGTTCGTTGCAACCAGAGAGCCCCCGTCGGTGGTCAGCAAGTCCGAAGGACAGCAACATGCCCAATACACGCAGCTCAACGCCAATATGATTGAGGTGTTGGCTGTAGCGACGAGATCCGAACATCTCCAAGACCCACCTCAGGGGATAAGGACGAACCCGACCGTAAGGAATCAACAGAAATACTGTCGATATCACCGTGATTACGGTCATGATACTGACGAGTGCTTTACTCTGAAGAGTGATATCGAATAGCTAATTCAAGAAGGCCATCTCCAAGGATTCGTTGAGGGGAGGAAACCTGTTCACGATGAAAAAGCGCCCCAGGAGCACAGTGCCTGCCCCAGAATGTCGAACAAGACGCCCCTTGCCAGCCTAGAGCAGTCATGCGCATAGATGTGATATGCAGTGGGCCAGCCTCAGGTGGCGCATCATCATCGGCCAGAAAGGCATACGCTCGACAAGTGATGACGACATGCGTAGGCGACAAAGCAAAGCGGTGGAAAGTAGCTCGTCCCCCCATCTCATTCTCGGACGTCGACTTGGAGGGGGTCGATCTACCACATGATGATGCCATCGTCATCGAAGCCCAAATTGGAACGGCTATAGTCAGCCGCCTCTTGATCGATATCGGAAGCTTATGCGACATTCTTTTTATGTCGACGATCGAGAAGATGGGACTGAATCAAGCAGATCTGAGGCCATGTACGGATCCGATTGTCGGCTTCACCGGCCACTCGGTTCACATCGTCGGAGTTATCACCCTGCCAATATCTTTGGGGGAAGAGCCAAGAATCATCACTTGGATGACGCAATTCGTTGTTGTCGACATCGCGTCAGCATACAATGGCATCATAGGGCGGCCATACAAGATCGCCATCGAAGCTCTCCCCTCACTCCTGCATCAAATGATTAAGTTCCAGACTCTGCAGGGGGTTGGACAAGCGCGAGGGAGCCAAAGGCTGTCCCAAAGCTGCTACATCGGCAACACCAAACACAAAGAGCCCGAGCAAGCCCAGCTGGTCGAACTTGTCAATGATCTGGAGGACTTCAACGATCAACCATGGAAGTCGATGAGCTAGCCCGCCATAGGAATGATAAGCATTTACTCAGATATTATCAATAGCTTTGTAAATATAACTATCATTTTCTATGCATACTCTCAAATATTGTCATCTCCATTTGAAAATTTCAGCTCTCCTCAAATATTCTCAAACTCCGGGGCAAGCTTACGAGCTTTGCCCTCAATAGGCACCGGTGGGTTAAGGACCGAGCTACAGCTCACACCCTCCCCTCCCTCAACTCTGGGGCAAGCTTAAGTGCTTCGCCCTCGATAGACTTCTCAAACTCAGGGGCAAGCTTATGAGCTTTGCCCTTGATAGGCGCCGGTGGGTTAAGGACCGAGCTACGGCTTGCATCCTCCCCTCCCTCAACTCTGGGTCAAATTTAAGTGCTTCGCCCTCGATAGACTTCTCAAACTCCGGGGCAAGCTTACGAGCTTCACCCTCGATAGGCACCGGTGGGTTAAGGACCAAGCTACGGCTCACACGCTCCCCTCCCTCAACGCCGGGGAAAGCTTACGAGCTTCGTCCTTGATAGGCACCAGTGGGTTAAGGATCAAGCTACGGCTCGTACCTTCCACTCCCTCAACTCCGGGGCAAGCTTAAGTGCTTCACCCTCGATAGACTTCTCAAACTCTGGGGCAAGCTTACGAGCTTTGCCCTCGATAGGCACCGGTGGGTTAAGGACCGAGCTACGGCTCGCACCCTCCCCTCCCTCAACTTCAGGGCAAGCTTATGAGCTTCGCCCTTGATAGGCACCGGTGGGTTAAGGACCGAGCTATGGATCGCACCCTCCACTCCCTCAACTCTGGGGCAAGCTTAATTGCTTTGCCCTCTATAGACTTCTCAAACTTCGAGGCATGCTTACGAGCTTTGCCCTCGATAGGCACCAATGGGTTAAGGACCGAGCTATGGCTTGCACCTTCCCTCAACTCCGGGGCAAGCTTAAGAGCTTCGCCCTCGATAGGCGCCGGTGCGTTAAGGACCGAGCTATGGCTCTCACCATCCTCTCCCTCAACTCTGGGCAAGCTTAAGTGCTTCGTCCTCGATACACTTCTCAAACTCTGGGAAAAGCTTACGGCTTCGCCCTCGATAGGCACCGGTGGGTTAAGGACCGAGCTACGGCTCGCACCCTCCCCTCCCATAACTCCGGGGCAAGCTTACGAGCTTTGCCGTCGATAGGTGCCGGTGGGTTAAGGACCGAGCTACGGCTCGCACACTCCCCTCCGTCAACTCCAGGGCAAGCTGAAGTGCTTCGCCCTCGATAGACTTCTCAAACTCCGGGGCAAGCTTACGAGCGTCACCCTCGATAAGCGCCGGCGGGTTATGGACTAAGCTACGGCTTGCACCCTTCCCTCCCTCAACTTTGGGGCAAGCTTAAGTGCTTCACCCTCGATAGACTTCTCAAACTCTGGGAAAAGCTTACGAGCTTCACCCTCGATAGGTGCCGATGGGTTAAGGACTGAGCTACGACTTGCACCCTCTCCTCCCTCAACTCGGGGCAAGCTTAAGTGTTTCGTCCTCGATAGACTTCTCAAGCGGGGCAAGCTTACGAGCTTCGCCCTCGATAGGCGTCGGTGGGTTAAAGACCGTGCTACGGCTCACACTCTCCCCTCCCTCAACTCCGGGGCAAGCTTAAGTGATTCGCCCTTAATAAACTTCTCAACAATAACTGTAATAGGCTTAAGCCAATTAACTTTGTTTTTTTAAATCGATGTTGCAGTTTGAGGATGTACAACTCATAGGTGGAAAGATGCTTCGCGGATTGCGTAGACTCCTCAAGCTCGCTCTGACGGGCTGGGGCCATACTATTCTCTCGACATCCGACCCGCTCTCACCCCAAATCTCGTCTGCCCCGTATATCGGGGGCACATATAAGGGCAAAGCTGAGGAGGAGGAAGTGCCAAGTCTTTATATACTCTATAAAATGAGTTTGGATAACGACCTTCAGAAACAAAATCTTCATTGATCAAGATGTCGAAAATATTTACAAGTACTTCAAAAGCCAGCCTTACAAAAAAGACATCACATCGGCCGACACTACTAAAGCCCTACCCTAAAACAAAAGAAAGAATAAAAAATAAAAAGTCCTAAGCAAGGCCCCAAGACCGGCCCTTAACACTCCTCCCCCCGAAGATTACATGGAGCCCCGATCACCTTCACCCGAACCAGTGTCGCCTCCCCCCTGAGCATCAGCTTCATCCTCTTCATCATCGGAGGCCATGGTGAACTAGGAGAAGTCGACCTCTAAGGCGGGGTACAACTTCGCTAACCTCACCTCCACTCTCTTAAAGCCCACCTGCAACCCCTCTGCTATACCTTCCGCCCTCATCGACCTCATCATGGGGAGGTACTCCTCCTCCTGGTACTTACAGATGGCCCCTACCTTCTCGGCCTCCAGATCTATCTTCTTCAGCACTGCCACCTGTCGCTTGAGCTCGGCGATCTCCACCCTTTGGCCTCCGCTTCCTTGTGTAATGGCCCTAATGCCATATACGTTGGGCATGTCCATTTTTGTATATTGTATAGTGTATTGTGTGTGTATACTTGTATAGTGATACATAATAAGTGGTGTATATGTCATTATTGTATTAGTGTAGCATATACATATCATTGTTGTAGTAGTGTTAGCATTATTTTATTTTAATTATTAATGTTGTTATTAGTAAGTGGGTGATTAGAGCTAACATCATTGTTGTAACTACTTGATTATGGATAATATTATTTTTATTAGTGTTATAAGTTAGTAATTATAGTAGTATGTGTGTAGAAGAAGAGGGTGTGTAAAGTGAGAAGATAAGTGTTGGGAATGGCAAACTTGTAATTAAAAGGGGCTTCTAGAAGTGAGCTTTTATTTAATTCTTTCTTCAACTCTTCTACATTCTTCCTTCTTCTTCTTAATTTTCTTTTCAATTTTCTTTTCCTCCCTC
This sequence comes from Scilla litardierei, assembly GCA_030789695.1. NCBI lineage: Eukaryota > Viridiplantae > Streptophyta > Magnoliopsida > Asparagales > Asparagaceae > Scilla > Scilla litardierei. Next base: position 117,512,719 of record CM061134.1, read on the forward strand.
TTTCTATGCATGCCGAATTCTTCACTGCACACACACAAAAGAAAGAGAAAGGAAGATGCAAAGAAAGAAAGAATGAAAGAAAAAAAGGAGGAAAAAAAGGGGCCGAATTCCCTGGAGCAACAAAAAAAAGAAAGAAAGAAAGAAAAGAAAAAGAAAGGAAATAAAGAAATAAAAAGAATGAAAGAAGAGGAAGAAAGGGAAAACAAAAAGAAAAGAGAAAGGGAAGGAAATTCAAGGGAATAAAGAAGAGGAAGAGGAAGAAGATGAAGAGAAAGGAGAGGAGCTTTCATCCACAACCTTATTTAGGTAGGATCCCTTCTTGTGATCTAAATATTAATTTAGGATTGTTGATGAATTTGCTACTTGCTTTATAATTATGCCTCATTATGCAAAATATGACATCTTTCATACTTCTCTTAATTGGAGTTAGTATCTTGCATCTTTTGTTATATTTCCTTGCAAACGTAGTTAAGGTAAATTGTTGGAAGTGAATCCTTTTAAAATGAATATCGATTTAGGGTTGTTGTAATAGTTAGGGCTCAAATTAGTAAGCAAGATGCAATTTTTAATCAAGAACTAATTCAAAGCTAGCATCTTATTTCTGTAGGATGCCATATTTGAGCCAAATGTGGCGCCTTTCTAATACTTCATGCTAAATTTAGGCCAAAGCTAGCATTCCCTTTGTTAAAATATGTTTATGGCAATGAGTTCCTCACTAATTAAGATTTTATTAGAACTAATGCCTTGATTTGGTTAAGATGTCAATTAGAAAGATCATGGCTTCAAGCAATTTCAATGGTGTTGTGCAAGGTAATATAAGGGGTTCCTCTTAAAAGCTTGCATTTTGCTCAAGTCCATTGTAGTGAAAGTGTTGTTGATGTAATGAAAGTGCATTTCATTCAAGTACATTGTAATTACTTGCTTGTGGGATGATCACTCCATATTTTACACCTTTTTCCCACATGTTTGCATGCCATTTAGATCGCCCAAATCATGTTTTTCACGATATATCGACGAAATTGCGATGCTTTTCACGATTTGTTGTTTTTGTCGTATTTCAGGTGATTTGGAGCGATTTGGAGTGATCTCGAGATACGCCTACTCCAGAGTGTCACCGACGACCTCCCCGAGGGGTATTTCGCCGTTGGAGAGGAGCGGAAGAAGAAAGAATGTCGCAGGAGTGACGAGGAGGCCAAACCAAGCTGTTTGGGCATTTTTGGTGTCTCACTCGGCCGAGTGAAGGAGTCACTCGGCTGACCAGCGAGACACCGCTCGGCCGACCAGATCGGACACGTTTTATATGTGCACTCGGCCGAGCATCGGAAGCCACATCGGCCCAGTGACGAGATCCCGTCCGCCCGAGTGGCACTCAGACGAAGCCCATCAAAAATCGCCAACTTACTGTTTTTCGTCTGCCTGAGCTTCAGAAGACCCACTCGGCCGAGTGGAAAATGCCGACCGCCCGAGTACTAAGAAGCCATCGGCCGAGTGACGACAACTCACTCGGCCGAGCGACTCCCGAAGTGAAGACCCCCGAAGACCCAGACTTACTGGAAATTTACAGGGTTTCTCACTAGGTCGAGCGACTTTTGTCACTCGGCCGAGTGCGACGCGCTGCCTGTAGCGAAAATTGCGGATTTCAGGCTGCGCAGGGGCATTTTGGTCACAGTTTTTTGGACGATTTTGGGGGGTATTTAACCCCTGTTTTTACCCTAGGTTAGAGAGCTTTTTCTCTGAAATTTTTGCAGCTTTTTAGATTAACTTTTTAGCTTTTATTCTTGTGATTGGAGAGGAGACAAAAGTTGATTTTTGTTGGAGTATTTGAAGAACTCCATTGGTTTGTGTCTCTCTTCTCTAAAAATACTATTTTTATTGCTTATCTCAATATTGTGATGAATTCTTTTGTTATTTCTATTGATTATTCTTGTATTTGTGCTATGAATTGTGAGTAGTCCACACGTCTTGGGGCATGGGGATGAACCCTACGAGCCCAATTTCAGATTGCTGATGAATTGGTAGAGATTTTGCTAGAATTGCTATTAGGGTTAGTTTGGGATCGATTTAATACGGATGGCTAGGTATTCATATCGATTGGGATTTGCAAGAGATTGGATCCCAATCCGATAGGAAACCCTAGAAATCCGAATTGGGTTGGAATCGAATTTCCGTAGTATCGGTTTGCAAGAGATTGGACCGATACTAGGGTTCTCGGTTGCAATTCTGTGCCAATACCCGTTTGCAAGAGATTGGACGGGTAGGAACTATCCCAACCTAGGTCGTGGCCCGAGTTTGCACGAGAGTGGGCTCGGGGCGCGATTGAACGATGATGTTGATCCTAATGCTAGCTTGCCTAGGCTAGGGTTTGCAAGAGATTGGACCCAAACCTAGGACAGCTATAGACCGGCAACAGCGCGAGAGCGTGACCTTGGTTCTACATTCAGTTGCAACTAGTTCATCCGTAATTTTATTCTAGCAATTTTGATACCAATGAACCACATTGACGAAATACGGTGAGTGGCGGGGATTCCCCATTCCCTAGGCGTCTTTATTTGATTTGATATCTTCGTACTTTGTCTGACGATTGTGACATGATCGCCAAAGGCAAATTCTCTCTTTTTCGTTATTAATAGCCAGGTTGTTCGGAGCAAGCACTTTCATTCGTCCTCCCTGTGTTCGATAACCCGCTCGCTGCTACACCGTGCGCTTGCGGTAAAACTACACGGTCGCACTATTGGGTTACATTCCGGAGCGATCAAGTTTTTGGCGCCGTTGCCGGGGAGGCGATTGCGTTTGATCTTATCACCCTAGCTATTTCTTCTTTTTGTTTTTTATTTCTTTTTTTTATTTTTATCTAACCCTTCCACTGAGCTAATCATTTCTTTGAAACTCTGTTTTCTCATTGCATGTACACGAGATCGACGGCGGACCCTGAAGCTTTATTATTTGATCCCGAGATCGAACGTATCGCGCGGAGAATTAGAGCGGAGAGGAGACAACATCCGGAAGGGAGGTTTATGACCAACCCGGAAACTGCGGAACAATTAGCGGCAAGAATGGCGAGGATTATTTCTATTCACGATAGGCTTCGGCCTAAGACATCTTCTACAACCTCATCCATTGCCATGCCGGAGTTGGCGGCCGATAAGAACTTTGAGCTGAAGACTGGACTAGTGGTTCTGATGCAGCAGGATCCATTTCATGGGAATACCCACGAAAATCCCCACTACCACATCCAGGTGTTTTTGTCGAAGTGCGCCACATTTCAGATGACGGGGGTCTCCATCGATGCCATCAGACTGTGCCTCTTCCCCTTCACATTAAAGGACAAAGCACTTTATTGGTTGAGGACGCAAGCTGAGGGAGTCTTTACCACATGGGACGAGTTGGCGAGTGCATTCATTGACAAGTTCTATCCGCCCTCCAAGACGGTAAAGATTCGGAGCGCTCTTATGTCCTTCAAGCAAGGACCCCAAGAGACGCTCTATGAGGCTTGGGAGCGTTTCAAAGATCTGCAGCACCAGTGCCCGCACCATAGCATTGAAGATTGGGAGCTAGTTCATAGCTTCTACAATGGTCTCCAACCGGGGACCAAGCAAATTATTGATGCCGCGGCGAATGGAGCCATCTTATCAAAGACTCCCGAAGAAGCTACTGCCCTAATTGAGGAGATGGCCTCAAATAATCAACAATGGGGCGACGAGCGAGGACACTCTACGTCCTCCTTGAAGCCAACTAGCATCTATGAGGCGAAGGCCGTAGCGGAACTCACAAGCAAGTTTGATTCTCTCCACAAGGTAGTGGAGAGACTGGAGAAGTTTATCACGGAGCCCCAAGTAACCCCTTCCACATCCGCACCAACGAATCAAATGAGTGATTGGCAAGACCAATCTCAAGCCACATATTTGGGGGGAGAACAAGGAGAGGGATCCTTGGAGCAAGTTCAATATGTCGCAGGGAATCAAGGATATTGGGCCAATCCGGCCAGTAGAAATCATCCCGGTTTCTCATATGCAAACAATGAAGGAGCTTTGAACCCGCCGCAACAACCACCTTAACAAGCTCGACCACCACCACCACCACAATACTATCCACCGAGGGGGCCTCCACAACAAAATTTCCAACCAAAGCAACAAGTTCCACCCTATAGGCCGCCCGGATACAATCAAGGGTGGAGAAATCAAAACCCTCCACAAGCTCAACAACGATCCGACTTCGAAGCTAGAGTGGAGGAGTTTATGGTCGAGCAAAAGAAGGTCAATGCTTCCTTGAAGGCGGGCCAAGACGACCTTACAACCGTTGTAGCTCAAATCTCGGAGAAATTGGCGTTGCTCAATCGGAATACTCAACAATTTCCGGCTCAACCCGAGCAAAACCCACGGGGCGCCACCGGCCACATCAATGCCGTGGTTGCCGTTACTACTAGAGGCGGGAAGGATACCACCCCAGCCATGATTCCTATCGAGGAGCCCGTGGAGGAAAGTGTAGAACCAATTGAGCCGGTAGTTGAAGTTGAGAGGGAGAAAGAGCCGCAAGAAAAGGAGAAATCTAGAGCGGAGCAATTGCTTGAAGAGAGGCGCTTCATGCCACCGATACCATTCCCTCAGAGGCTTGCTAGAGCGAAGATGGAGAAGTGACTAGCGAAGTTTCTCGAATATTTGATAGGGGTAAGCCTCAATATTCCCTTCCTTGATGCTATTGTTGAGATCCCGACATACGCAAAATTTTTAAAGGATTTGATTTCGGGGAGAAAGACTAAGGAGAAAATTATGCTCGCTGAGGAGGGCTCTTGGTTCACCAAGAGAGAGAAGGAGCCGGCTAAATTCAAAGACCCGGGGAGTTTTCAGATTCCTTGCACCTTGGGCGGCGTCCCTCTTCAAAAGGCATTGGTGGACCTAGGGGCTAGTGTTAGCCTCATGCCTCTCTCCATGTTTCAAAGGCTAAACACCGGGACAAAATTGAAGCCCACCGACATGTAGATACAACTAGCCGATGGGCGGATCACAAGGCCGGTAGGGATTGCAAAGGACATCCCGCTACAAGTCCCAGGGGGTATATGCTTGCCATGCGACTTCGTGATTATGGATGTTAAGGAGGAGGGAGACACGTCGTTGATACTTGGACGACCGTTCCTCACCACCGCCGGTGTCATCGTCGACGTGCGAGAAGGAACCCTAACATTGAATGTCGGCAACATCGAGGTGGAGCTTCATATTCCTAAGGCAATGAAACACATGCATTACCACGAGGAGCTGGACTATATGGACCTCCTTGACGAGGTTATTGAAGAAGCGATCCCCCACTCAATCGGCGCTCTATTCAAGGAAGATTTCGAAGAAGGCCCGGATTTGGACCAAGAAGAGAAGAAAAATGAATCCCCCGACTTCTCAGCTGAAATTGATGAAGGCGACGCTGATGTCGCAAGGATCCGAGAGCTCTGCAAGCTCTCAAAATTGAAGTCTCCGAAGAAAGCTCCGCCGGCACGAAAATCGGCGTCATCGGTGAAGCCTAGGACCGGAGAAAACGCTAGCTTGGGGGAGCCACCCCCAACACTATTCGAGACGAGAGACCACCGAGGGAGAACACGTCGCCGCAACTTCCGAATCCAAGCGTTCTCCCCGGAAAGTTTGACGGGTGCATCTCCTATGCACCAAACATCCCGCATTAATTGAAAATCGTAGGGGGTCGAGCTCACGACCTTAAACGAGCGCTTGTCGGGAGGCAACCCGACGGTTATAGCTTTATTTTTACTTTTTATTTATTTTTGTTTTAGAAATTTTTAGTGTTTTGAGTCGTTCGCCCAAAAATTTTGTGATAACGGGTCCTATTTTTCTTGACAGGAGAGGAGATAGGTAAATCAATCATGAGGAGGATGCACGAGGCGACGAGGAGCACTCCAGGAAGGCGCTCGATGCTTAGGAGGAAGATGAAATCGACTGGAGAAAGAAAAACAGAGTTTAAGAGCCCAAACGAAGACAAACAGCAGAAAACAAGGCTCACTCGGCCGAGTATACTAGTCACTCGGCCGAGCACACAAGTTCGTCCGGCCGAGCCGCTCACGAACAAGGGAAGTCTGCTGTACCCAACTCTCTGTTTATTTTTCCGATTTCAGTATAATTGCCACTCGGCCGAATATATATATTTACTCGGCCGAGTAAAACTGATACACTCCTAGGGCGAGTCTTGCCGAGTAGCTTGAGCCACTCGGCCGAATGGACTTACTCCACTCGGCCGAGGTTGGCAAGGCCACTCGGCCGAGTCATTAGCCGGGGAAAATTTCCCAACATTTTCCGTTGAGTTCACTCGGCCGGGCGACCTAGTCACTCGGCCGAGTCGTAACTTTTACTATAAAGGGGGGCCGCGGGGGGGGGGGGGGGGGGGGGGGGGGGGGGGGGGGGGGGGCGTTTTTCGAAACGAAATAATCCGATCGCGCCCCGACTTCTCGCATTCCCCAGCGCCCGAATCCTCCCCCGTTGCTCGCCCGATCGCCCGACCGCCGCCGCCGCTCGGCCACCCTTCGCCGGCCGACCGCCGCCGCACCTCGCCCGAGTCGCCACCGGCGGCCACTGCTCCGTCCGACTCCGGTACCCCCAATTTTAGCCCATTTTCTCCTCTTTTGTGTATTTTTCGAGGATCCATGTGCTTAACGAACCCCAAACCCGAATTAATTTCAATTACTATCTATTATACCCCTAATGCCCCATACGTATTGAATATTACTCGCTGATATCTCCATTTCATGCGCAGGTTATATTTGGGAGCTTAGGGGAGCCCAGGGGAGCTTCCAGGGACTGTTTTGGGCTTCGTGGAGGCGTCGTCTTCGCACGCTTCCATAGCTTTGCTCTCGCGGTATGTCGTGGTACATTCCTTCCTTTATTTTACGCACGCCGCATTTTCATTGGTTTTGGTGAGCGCTCGGGGCCCATATGCCGCCCCGGACACGGCCGCGGTCGAGGAGAGCTTCCGCCAAGCGGAAGTGGTCGGATGATGCCGGCCCCTCCCACGAGGTGGAGGACTCTCCTCCGCCTACTCCACCACACCCCGTTCACCCAGCACAGCCTACAGGCCCCGCACACCCCGCACAGCCTGCAGGCCCCGCACAGCCCGCACAGCCCGCACAGCCACTCCTTGCCATCCCACAGCCCGTACCACCGCCTCCGGCTCCACTTGTCGGGCCGCTGGGGATCACGTTCCGAGACGATGCACACCGCGCCGTCTTCGAGCGTATCTCCCAGCGCTCGATCGTACCCTCCAGGTTCGCACACCTTGCAGACCTAGGATGCCTGGGGGTACTCGAGGGGATGCTCACGTTGTACGACAACGTGGGCTGGCGAGATTTCTTCCAGGTGTCGGCGGACACGTTTGTCCGTCCGACACTTGAGGTTCTTAGTTCGATCGCCCGGACCGACGAGGGATGCTCGTTTCGGTTCATGGACCGAGAGTGCCAGGTCACTCTCGGTATGATGAGAGCTTTCTTCTCGTGGCCCGACGTCCCTGGGGCCGACCGTGGTTACGCCCCCACCCATATCCCCCCACCTTCCTTCGATGCCGGCGCCTTCTGGGCCCGGATTACGGGTCTTCACGCTGCCTTTGACCCTAGTAGGGCCAAGGCCTTGGCCATCGTCCACCCTTGCCTCCGTATAGCTCAGCGCCTCATGGCGACTACCTTTTTGGCCAGATATGAGCCGGGCACGATGTCCACGCCAGAGCTCTATATGCTCTACGTGATGACACGGCCCAGAGCTCTATCTAGGGAGGGCGATGAGTTGGTCCCCACCGTCGTGATTGATGTCGCGGCTTGGTTTTTGGACCGCATCATCGTATCGGTGGGCGCTCGCTCACCGATATGCTGCGGCGGCCTGATCACCTTGCTCACCCTTATGACCGGCGAGGACTTTCCTGATGACCTGCGACGAGCACCAGGCCCCACTTCACTGTCCATAGATGTTATGGCCCGGATGAAGATGCTTCGTCCGCACGGTGAGCGACACTGGGTCTGGCTGCACGGCCCCTTCGGTGCCGATTACATGATTCTTCCGAGCCCAGCTCAGACTCAGATTGCACTGGCCCAGGTGGACTGGCTCCCGGCGATGGATCTTCTGATCCCTGCCGCTTACGTGCTCGAGGCCGAGGAGGCCGAGCAGGCCCACGCTGCCCACGCTGCCCCCGCAGACCCTGTTGCACCTGCTGAGCCTGCCGCCCCTGTTGACCCCGTGGCCCCTCAGCCTGTCCCTGATATTTCTGCTACTCCCGACACCTCTGTCCACACTTCTGTCGGTGTCGGGAGTACCCTTGCTGAGCCCACCTCCACTGCTTCCATGCCTGCCACCACCCCCACTGGCCCTCTGTCCGTCGAGCCTCTTTGCTCTGCACTTCCTGAGCGCCCACCGACCTTTGTTGAGAGTGGAGAGCCCTCGTTTTCCGCGGTCGTGGAGACCATGGCTAGCATGATATCCGCTAGGGTTGCGCCTTTCGGACCACACACTTCCTCCACAGCGGTAGTCACTTCTGTCCCCACCACAGCTGTATTTTCCGAGAGCGTCGTGGCGTCTGTCCACACTTCTGTGTCACCAACCTCTCTGGCCGCCTCGCTACCACTTTTGTACTCCTCTTTCGCTGCTGCTGCCTCCACTTCTCACCAGCCGGTGCCCCGGCCTCACACTGAGGCCAGGCCCACATTTGCGAGCGCAGCACCTTTCGTTCCCTTCCCTGCTGAGCCCATCACCTACACGACCTGAGTATGCCAGCCCCGACCTGCACAGCACAGACAGGTGCGTCCCTCTGCACCACCTCCCCCCGACACTGTACTTCAGAGCATTCGTGCTCTCGAGGGGGCGGTGAGTGGCCTCCGAGGCGACCTTAGGACCCTGTCCTCCACCGTCTCCGCGATGGCTGGCCGCTTCGACCTGCTTCCGCACATTCACTACTGCCTTACCCAGGTCCTAGATCGGCTCCCCCGCGTACCCACACCCACAGCCACCCAGCAGATACCCACCCCTACCCACACCCAGCCTGCTACCACACCCACACCCACACCTTCTCAGCAGTCTGTCCCACCACCACCACCACCTCCGCCTCAGGACGGGGACGGTGCAGCACCACCTTCTTAGGCACTCTGATGCCATCGATTCTTTTTGCCGTTGTGCTGCCCGTCTCTGCTGGGTCCTGATTCATTTTGCCCACCCCCTCCCCTCACTGTTTTGGGATGCACATTTTGATCATATATTTATATATCATTTTTGGGAGAGCAGGAGAGTTTTTGGTGTCACACCTCTATATCTGTATCACTCCTATCTCTGCATGCATCATGTCCGCATCATATTTTTATTTCTTATTTTTCTTTTGTTATTTTATTTTCTTTTTCCCCATGCATGCATCCTCACCTACCCCTCACATTACTCGTCTCTCGGTGTGCCACACTTCGCACATTGAGGACACTGTGCCATTTAGCTTGGGGGAGTGAGTTCTCACGTTCTTTTTGATTTACCACCTTTATTTTTAGTTTTTTTTCACGCCATTTTCCGCATTTGCACTCGTTTTCATCACCTTTTTCTTTTATTTTACCATGCATCACGTTTTCCTTATTTTCTTTGTGTGTTGCATTGTAATTAGTTTCATTTTCCCTTTATCTTTATTTCTTTTTTCATCTCATGCTAGAGATGACTTTTCTGTGATGATGATTACGTGGCGTTCGCTCTCTCTATATATGCATGCTATATTTGTCATGTCTTAGATTTTATTTCCGATATCATATGCTATGACTTGCTTTGCATTTAGAGATAGTAACCCACACTTTTTTCCGCATGAAAATGGATGAAATTTTATTATTAGCTGAGTCTGAATATTCATATGTATGCTATCGCAGAAAACACACCAAGATTCACGCATTGAATGCTTATATTTGGAGTACCGTTTTCTTTTCCTATATCACTTCTATATGCATGCTTTGTACATTTCACTTCAGGATGATTGAATGATGTTAGCTATGATAAATCTGGATTAGTTAGCTTTTTTGTGATCGAAACTGAGTAGATTAGATTACCCTGCTGAAGTTGTCGTGCATGTCTTATAGAGTGAACCGAGAGATATATTTATTTCTTTCTCCACATATCTTGAATATCATTTCTCTATTTTAAAATCATTGGTGAATCTCCCCTTAGCGATTCTATTATATGGCATTTCCCCCGCTATTAATTCCTAGCTCCAAATTTCCCAAAACCAAAGAAAGAAAAAGGAAAAATTCTTGTATATCCTTATTTCTCTTTGATTTGGGATCATTGTGTGTATATGCTATTTGAAAAAAAAGAGAAAAGAGAAAAATCTCAATAAACGATCCCATCTCATGATCTCTCTTTCTTCCCTCTTTTTATTTTTTTTATTTTTGTTGCTTTTGGAGCTTTATCGAAATGGGGATGTAAATATTTTTTATGCCACCACGCTTATAGATAAGCTTGGGGGAGAGAATCCATTGATGTGTGAGAGAGTGACTACTTGACGTTGCACGACAACCTAGGCTAAGTAATATTCTATACTCGGTGAGATTTTTTTAGCTTTACGAAGTCCAGAAATCTATGCCTAGCACTCATTTCATGAAATCCATGCTTATCTATTCTTTCTATTCTACGGTGATATTCTTATACTCCTCATAGAAAGCGTTCAATTGAAAAGTGTGTGATTTGCGATTTGTATACCGCTTTAATTGATTCAGACGATGTTAATTCTAAAATTATTCCGTTTTCATGATTATATCATTGTTCGTGGGTTATCTATTTCTATTTGCACCTTTATACTATGATATCGAAATAAAATTCTTTGACATGTGTTTGACATTCGGTGCATGCTATATGATTAAGCAAAACCCACGTCCTGAGAAAACGATCTAGCAGCTTCCCTCCTTCTTTCTTTTTTCTTCTTCGTTTTTATTTCGTTTTCGTTTTTCTTTGTTTTCCATTTTTCCGTCGTTTTCGTTTTCGAAATCCACCGGGTTCGCCTTTTACTTATCTTCCTTGAGGACGAGTAAGAGGTAAGCTTGGGGGATTTTGATCACTCCATATTTTACACCTTTTTCCCGCATGTTTGCATGCCATTTAGATCGCCCAAATCATGTTTTTCACGATATATCGACGAAATTGCGATGCTTTTCACGATTTGTTGTTTTTGTCGTATTTCAGGTGATTTGGAGCGATTTGGAGTGATCTCGAGATACGCCTACTCCAGAGTGTCACCGACGACCTCCCCGAGGGGTATTTCACCGTTGGAGAGGAGCGGAAGAAGAAAGAACGTCGCAGGAGCGACGAGGAGGCCAAAACAAGCTGTTTGGGCATTTTTGGTGTCTCACTCGGCCGAGTGAAGGAGTCACTCGGTCGACCAGCGAGACACCGCTCGGCCGACCAGATCGGACACGTTTTATATGTGCACTCGGCCGAGCATCGGAAGCCACATCGGCTGAGTGACGAGATCCCGTCCGCCCGAGTGGCACTCAGACGAAGCCCATCAAAAATCGCCAACTTACTGTTTTTCGTCTGCCTGAGCTTCAGAAGACCCACTCGGCCGAGTGGAAAATACCGACCGCCCGAGTACTAAGAAGCCATCGGCCGAGTGACGACAACTCACTCGGCCGAGCGACTCCCGAAGTGAAGACCCCCGAAGACCCAGACTTACTGGAAATTTACAGGGTTTCTCACTCGGCCGAGCGACTTTTGTCCCTCGGCCGAGTGCGACGCGCTGCCTGTAGCGAAAATTGCGGATTTCAGGCTGCGCAGGGGCATTTTGGTCACAGTTTTTGGACGATTTTGGGGGGTATTTAACCCCTGTTTTTACCCTAGGTTAGAGAGCTTTTTCTCTGAAATTTTTGCATCTTTTTAGATTAACTTTTTAGCTTTTATTCTTGTGATTGGAGAGGAGACAAAAGTTGATTTTTGTTGGAGTATTTGAAGAACTCCATTGGTTTGTGTCTCTCTTCTCTAAAAATACTATTTTTATTGCTTATCTCAATATTGTGATGAATTCTTTTGTTATTTCTATTGATTATTCTTGTATTTGTGCTATGAATTGTGAGTAGTCCACACGTCTTGGGGCGTGGGGATGAACCCTACGAGCCCAATTTCAGATTGCTGATGAATTGGTAGAGATTTTGCTAGAATTGCTATTAGGGTTAGTTTGGGATCGATTTAATACGGATGGCTAGGTATTCATATCGATTGGGATTTGCAAGAGATTGGATCCCAATCCGATAGGAAACCCTAGAAATCCGAATTGGGTTGGAATCGAATTTCCGTAGTATCGGTTTGCAAGAGATTGGACCGATACTAGGGTTCTCGGTTGCAATTCTGTGCCAATACCCGTTTGCAAGAGATTGGACGGGTAGGAACTATCCCAACCTAGGTCGTGGCCCGAGTTTGCACGAGAGTGGGCTCGGGGCGCGATTGAACGATGATGTTAATCCTAATGCTAGCTTGCCTAGGCTAGGGTTTGCAAGAGATTGGACCCAAACCTAGGACAGCTATAGACCGGCAACAGCGCGAGAGTGTGACCTTGGTTCTACATTCAGTTGCAACTAGTTCATCCGTAATTTTATTCTAGTAATTTTGATACCAATGAACCACATTGACGAAATACGGTGAGTGGCGGGGATTCCCCATTCCCTAGGCGTCTTTATTTGATTTGATATCTTCGTACTTTGTCTGACGATTGTGACATGATCGCCAAAGGCAAATTCTCTCTTTTCTGTTATTAATAGCCAGGTTGTTCGGAGTAAGCACTTTCATTCGTCCTCCCTGTGTTCGATAACCCGCTCGCCGCTACACCGTGCGCTTGCGGTAAAACTACACGGTCGCACTATTGGGTTACATTCCGGAGCGATCATGGGACTTACTAAGGATATGAATAAAGGGGTTGCTGTGGGATTTGTTGTGGTATGGCTATGTTGGCATAATATGTTGTGTTGTGAGAGGTGCCATGGTGATGGGCCAAGCACATGGATGAATGATCCTAATGTGGGTGGAATAAATGAAATTTGAATGGATGGAATGGATGAGAATGAGGCCATGCCACTACCTCTCCCTCTTCCTGCAAGTTGTAGCATTCCATGCCACATGTGTTGTAGTTAAATTAAACCACCCTAAGTAATATTCTAATTGCATTTAATAGCAATTGTATATGTTGTTGTTGCATACTTATCCTTTTCAATTTCAATGTATCCCTTACATTGCATTCCTTCTGTTGCATGCTTTATGTCCCAATGTGCCACCGTACTATTGCATACTAAGTCTAAATTCAATTTTCCTAGCTTTTCTTGGTTAAATGCAATTCTAATATTGTCCAATTGCAATTTTTATGCATGCTCGCCTTATTGTTTCTTTATGACACCTTAATGTAGTTTTAAATACAAGTTTCTTAATGTGGTATGCTAGCTTGCGTAACGTAATGCTAACAAATTATAGGGATGTCTCTGTCTGCCACATGACCAGTGAGCACCCTAGAAAAGGGGTTTGGGGGAAGACTGGGTACTAGTAGAATATAAGGGCTGGACTGAGATGTGCTGATGTTGATGTACCTTGCTCAGTTTTGGGTACTTGTGGTATTTGTCGTACCTTGCTCAGTTTCGGGTACGAGGTTTTATGATGTCGTGGAGTTTCCCTCACTCGCACTCCGATGTGGGAGGGTATGGGTGGAGTGAGAGGCACCGTTAAGGAAACAGTGCTCGTGTCCACTGGCGAATGCTCCCTACCGCCTAACCTTTGGGGTGGAGTCCAGTCCCTCATATTAAACGACATATCCAGGTTTCCAAACAAAATTCAATTAAATACTTAAATGCTTTAATTTGCAATGTGTGTTTCTTATTTCCCATTCCTGCTGTATTTGTGGTTTCTTTCATGCCTTGCATTATACCATGATTAAAACAACATTCTCAAATTAATATTTACCTGCATGAGTTGGGTTCCTACTTGGACACGCTTTGACGTGCTCCAATTTGTGGTTTCAGGTTCATGGTGCTGGAGGCAGGGAGATGGATATAGCGTTATGGTTGAGGAGTTTGGGTTGTGTGTGGGGTAATGAGGGGAGAGGATGAGAGACTTGTACTCTTGGGGTTTGTTTTAGGTAGAGTGAGATTTTGTGCATAAATGGATGTATTAGACATATGTGATGTATAAAGATCAGAGTTTCTTTTAGTTTAGTTGTAGTCTCTGGGTTGGTGCAGTGTTTCCTATGATTCTCTCTGTGAGTTCTATGCTGTGTTGTTGGTTTGTTTCTTGGGAACATTACAGGTACTATCCCAGCAGTGCGCTATGGGCTCGCTGATTTCTTGTATTTTCTTTTTCCCTCTTCGTAACACTCGTTACTCTGGGAGATCCTGGGACAGATTCGTACTTCCCAGGCATCCTGGGGAGCAGGGCGTTATATTTGGTGGCCCATGCAGGTCACCACACTGCGGCTGCGTATGGGTAGTGCGTGTAATGGTCCAATAAAGGGTAGTTAAGTCCTAAGGTGGGTAATGTCTGGAAGTAGCCAGCCTTAGTATAGCCCTATTAGCATTAGAGATACGAGGATGACCCTTGTTTTGTTTGACAGGTGGATTGCTATGTCGTGGTATGAGTTATATAGATATTGCTTATGTATGTATATTGTTGTGTGCCTATGGCTGCCGTAGGTATTGATATTGCTTGTAATAGAGATATACGCGACGTATATATATGTCTACCATGTGTTAGGCAATGTTGTATTGGTGGTGTGGAGATATCTATATTATAAAAGAGAGCATTTTTTGAATTTTTATCCTACTAGGACAAAGGTTGTCCTACGTGGCAAGCAAAAGCTGACTAGGATAAAACATAAATGATGACTAGGATGGGTTTGGAGGGAAAGCTTTGGAGGGAATGTTTGAAAATTGAAATTTTTGTTTGAAAAATTAAAAATTTGAAAATTTGGGAATACTCAGCTGACCCCTGTCTAAACTTGGGGGAAGTAATATCACACACACACACACGCTCACACACACACTAACTCTCTCTGCTTCCCTGCCCCCAAAACCCCCGCAAGACATGCGCAAGAGCCCTGCCCCCCAAAAAAGCTGTCATCTTTCATCGCGCAAAATCTCTCCGGGGATCTCCTGCTCAAAGCCCCTTCGACCCATCAAAGAAGAAAGAGTAAGAATCATTTTGTTATTGAGAAAACCCAATATCTTCCAGCTTCGTCTTCTTTCTCAAGCTCAAGAGATCCTTCATTGTCATGGGAACCTCAAGGTTGGCTCCAGCGGAGGAGGAGCGCACGATGCTCCCTAGATTAAAATTCAGCCTCTCCCTCATCGATTTCGGCATTGGGATCGTGTTGGAGTCCAGATATTCAGGTGAGGGAAAAAATTGAATCTTTTTTGTATTGCGTGCTGAATTTGGTGTTTGTGGATGGATTCTACAAGTGTGTTTGGTTAATTTGCATGCACGTCTACGTTTTTGGCAATTTGTTTTGATTAATATTTCGATGTTGCCATTAGATCCAAACGGCAGAAATTTAAGCCTTTTGTGTTGGATCTCAGTGAAATTCAAGCAATTGCTGAAATTGAGAGTGATATGTTTGATACTGGCCTTTATGTTAATTGCATTTTGATCCTTTTTTCATATTGTTCAGATTATGGAGCTTGATTAGGACAGGCAGAAAGTTTATTAATAGATGGTGAGTTGATCATTACGAAAATACAAATACGATCATGATTGCAGGAAAAAAATTATAGATTTCATTGCTTTGCCCCCTCTTGGATTCATCTCTAGGGGAAGAAGCTCCAGAATATCTCACAGAGAACACAGATAAATTTCTAGCACTTGGGTTTGATTCAATACCCCAAGGGTTTCAAACTTCTACTACTGTCGACGATAGGATTGTGAGTTCTAGGATTCTAATTTTTTTGTTGGGGTTAAATTCTGCTAACATCTCCGGTATTATGACCATCTCTTAAACTATCGCTGTCAATAAACCATTGAATTTTATTCTAGGGAGCCTCTCCCTCAACCACTGCCATTTTTTGTTTTTGTTGATATCTGCGAGGCAATCTTCTAATTTAGCTCCATCTTCTTCATCAAGCGTAAGAGAAATAAAAATGTGTGCGATCCAATATTTGATTTTGACGATGTATTAAACCTTTCTAACTGCATAACCTTTTATAACCACTATGTTGCAGGTGGAGGGGGAAGGAAAATCAGCGCATCGTCGCTTCCTTTCTAGATTTTGTACCCCAATATTCTTAGAGGTGTGTTTCCTTTTTTCCCTTCTTTCTAATCTTTTTTCCTGTGAAGGACTAACCATCTCTGAAATGGTTCTGAGGATATCTTATCACAAAGCTAATTTTGCACGAGGCTAATATTGTGATTTGCCTCTGAAATGGATCTGAGAGCTAACCATCTCTGAAAAAATGCACTAATATTATGATTTGCCTGGAACTTGTGCAGTCATTTATATTGACTTTCTTGGCGGAATAGAGCGACCATAGCCAGATAGAAACTATTGCGGTAACCAATTAACTCTTGCTACCTAACCAACATTTGTCTTGATCAAACATCCTGCTCTAATAATTTTTGCACGTGAATATCATAATTTCAATTGCAATGTTTAATGAGTTTTTTTGGGTTTCAATGCAGCTGGTAACCTACAATATATTTTTGCACGTTCTTATCTAATTTTGATGCATCTAATACAGTCAACAAATTTGGCCTTGATATCAAAGGTCGTTAAAAATATTCATTACTTCCCTTTCTATGTATTACAGTGTTTCTATAGTTACAAACCACGAGGCATACTTAACTACGACTATTTCTATGAACTTCAATGGATTACACACAAAAAATATGTTGAATTTCTTATGTTATACAGAGTTTTGCCACACTATGTTGAGTCCAAAATTTTCATACGGGTGATGTGATTAGAAAGTATCTTATAGATATCTGATCTGTACCAATAAAGTATTCTATAGATAAGCATACTTTATTGACACACCGCATGATAGATTTCGTATTTATATATGACAAACCATGAGCTATCAATGTATTTTTATAAGCACATATGTTCTGCTGCTCTAAAATAATGTTTCAGAGAGTATCACCTGGCCAAGATCCTCCTTTATGATTTGTGTTTTTCTCATTATTGATGTCATCATTATTGCGTCCGATATTTTTTTAAATTGGTATATGGTTTTGATATTCAGACCATTGACTAATTACCTTAGATGTATCAATATATAGATGTATCTACAATTTCTATTTAGCCATTGTTGAATTGGTACATGGTTTCAATATATTAACTATCTTTTTAAAGTCATGTATATTGCCACTTTAAAGCCTCATAACACCATGGACAAGCAACTTTCTGTATTTTAACCTTTGAATTGTTAATAAGTTTCCAAAATTAGTCTCTGTATCAATATATTCACTTACAATATCATGTTAATGATAATGTAGTAATTTTAATATTTCTACAAAAAATGTTTCTGCTTCAACACCCTAATCAATAGATTAACCTTCACTTATGTGTGTTACTTTCTTCTGAGATAAAATATCCATAAAATATCCATAGGTTGTACTACTCTTTATGGTATATCAATTTTTACTACATGAACCAATGTAAAATCATCTCAAAGTACACAATTGCAAATTATTTATTACCTCTAATGATTCTCTTAATAGTGGTTATCTGAAGTGAAAATTGGGCAGACCGTGACTTTCTTTTTCGGGTAAATTTTACTATTTTAGTAACACCCACTGTACTACTCTTTATATATCATTAAACACCCTTAAATTATGAACTTAATCAAAACATCTTCTCATTCTGTCATGGCATTAAGTTCAATAGTTAGATTTATTTTGAGCATTATATAACTAATTTTAGTTTTGGTATGCAGGGGTTTGTCGGATTCGTTTTTCAGCATGTCTGTTGTTGTTGCTACTTTAGTAATGTATATGATTCTCAGGTAAAATTCTTGATGAAGTATTTCACAAAAAATTATCATTTGTTATTAATCTCTGAACTTAGTGCAACGCCTTTTGACGCGGAAATTGTTGCCAATAGAGGAGCTTGCCTTAAATTCTATTTAGGCTTTTTTGAGAGTGGAATATAATGTTGCAAGAGTTTAAGTGGAATATAATGTTGCCTATAGATTTGATATTGTTCCTGATAGGGTATTTTGTAAGTTGGCAGAACTTCATTACATATTAAGCTCTTAGTGTGACTGCTTGAATGCTCGAGATTTGCAAAATATTAAGTGTTGAGTATAACCAACCCTGATGGTAGGATCCTCAATGTAGTGCTAAGCTACCTGCATGTTGTGTCTTTCCTGGTGGCATTAAGCTGTAAAACGTTGTGTTTTCCTGGTGGCATTAAGCTCTAAAATCCAACTATTTACTTTTTCGGTATGCATCTGTAATGAAACATACGATAATTTGCTTGGGACCAACAACCCATTTCCACAGCCTATTCCTCTTGCTGTTAGTTGAGAAATATCTTATGTAAATGAATTATATTGTAAACCTTCATCTATCCAATATCTGTTCAATATCCAATATCTGTTCAATATATAGTAAAACATATATATAATAATAATAATGTTGTTGTCCTCTTTCTCTGTTTCCAGTGCCACTTTAATTCAAACAGGCATAGAGGAAGTGCAGAGATTTTTGCTACTGGCTCATGAACAGCAAACACATTACTTAATGTAAATTAACCGTGGGCTCCCTTGAGTTTTTGATGTGTATGTGCAATCACAAAAATCCTTGAGCACATGTTTGATGATCATCGAAATACATCGGATCCAGTTGGGAAGCCACACTGCATATACTAGCATGTAGTCTAGCCTCCTTTTGAAATCCTTTCATCTTCTCTTCTGCTCTCTTTCTCATACTTTCAGAAGTTTACGATAAAGCTTTTGAAGTTTATGGTTCAAATGTGAGGTGATTAATCTACACTTGCTTAGTTTCTTAATCTACACTTGCTTAGTTTTTTTGAGTTACTGTTTGTTGTATTCTCTTTTGATGCATTTTCATGGGTTACGGTTAGTGTCTTTAGAATCTCTACCTCGCTCCCGTACGCAGGCCAAACATTTCTCCAGGTAACCTCAACGACAACCTTTAATTTTTCGTTCTTCTTTAGTGTGGGATCATATAAGTATATAACAATCAAGAAATATTATGATGGGGTAATTTTCAGAGCATTGGACAACAATTTGCTCATCGGGACAATACCTAAAGAAATTGGAATGTTGAAGAGCCTTACTGTGTTGGATTTGAGTGTGAACCCCTAGATATTGGAAACTTAAGTAGCATTCAAGAAATGTAAGAAGCGGATGGCCCCTGAATGTTTTGGATTTGTATTTTATAATTGGCTGGTTATGATTTGATCTAACTTCTGTTACTCTTTGAATTTATTTCTTGATTGTTATATTGTTGAAATTTTCCAAAAGGCGGCACCCGTAGCTATGTTTTGTGATCTTAATTTTTGATTTATTTCTTGATTGTTATATTGTTGAAATTTTCCATGACCACTGGAGGTTGCCGCCTTCCGCGCCGTCGACCTCTCCGATTACGAACTCCAGGAGAAAATCCAGTGCATATCACAAAACCTTGCTGCCTGCATCTTCGACAAGCTTTAAAATTTGCCCGATGGAGAGTCCCGAAGAGAAAGGGAGACATGATTTAAAATTTACACTTGCCTTTAATTTTAAGTATTGTTATATAAATGAGCACAGAGAATAGATTTTTCATTCTCCCCACTTACCTTTTTAATTGATTTTGCTATGTTTTGGTGGGCCAATTCTCATTCCGAGCTCTGTTGGGATGAAAAATTTTTATTTTGCTGATAATTTAAGGAGTTTAAGAGAATGAGTTTAGTTTAGAGTTTTTATTTGTTTTCCTTTTTGGGTCTGTAGGATTTTGCGAGAAGCAATCATGTCTCAGACCAACTGGGAAGCAGATAATATGTGAGCAACCCCTTTCTCCCATCTCCAGTTTCTCTTTTTTTAGGTTGGATTGAAGTTTGTGCCCAAAGACTTATGAAAAAATGGTGAAAATAATAAATGGCAAATAGATAGCTCAGGACGTCTGAAGCGAAATCACCATAGAAGTAAAAGCACTTTATCAAAATAATGGATTTTTGTATTGATCTTTCATTCTTTGTGTTAAAGTTGAGATTTTTTTCAGGTGTCAGATTGGCTGTGGTAATGCAAAGAAGTCCAAACACTCTCTTCTCAAACTTGCATGGCAAAGAGATCACTCAAGACGTCCGAAACGAAATTGCCAAAGAGGTCCAAACCCCTCTGTCAAAATAGCGAATTTTTGTACTAATCTTTTGTTTTTTCTGTTAACATTAAGATTTTTATAGGTGACGGGTTGGCTGTGGTGATTGCAAAGTAGTCGAAACCATCTCTCTAACTTACAACAAGGTATGGATTCATATAAAAAATAACAAATGTTTCTACTGATATTTTTGGTCTGTGTTAAAGTTGAGATTTTTATCAGGTGTTAGGGTTGGCTATGTTGATTGTGGGAACTTGAAAGGACTCCCAAAGCAATGTGGCTACGAAAAGAAAGGTAAGTGCTGAGGTTGGCCTCAAGACATCCGAAATGTAATCGCAAAATTAGTCCAAACACTCTCAAGTTTATCTTTTTTTCCCAAAGCATCAACCATTTTAATAAAAATTCCACTAATTTTTGCATTGTTTTTTGTTCTTTGTTTTAAATTTGAGATTTTTATCAGTTGCCAGGATTGGTTGTGGTGATTGCAAAGAAGTCTAGACCATCTCTCAAATTTACAACATAGTATGGATTCACCAAAATCTCTCTCACCACTTATCTTAGAATTTCCGTTCACCATCTTAAAACAACAATGAATAAGGGGAAATACAAAAGGATCATGTAGTAAATCATTGATGTAAACTCATTGGAAGAAAGATATTAAGATGCTAGCTACATGGACATGTTGGTTTTCACTTATAAGGGAATCAACTAATGTCTGTTTATGTATGTTTACTATGACTCGAGTCTTTTGAATTTCATATATTATCTTACTGTTTTTTACCCCATCTAGATGTGACCAATCTAGCATGTCGCTCTGTTAACCAAGTCATCTATTTCCATGTAATATAGCCATCAAATATCATCATAATAAACTTTTTGCTTTCTTAGAAGCTGGGGTCTTGAGGATCTTGGATGTTTACAGAATGACCATTGTGAGGTACATTGTGAGGTACATATGGGATTTGGACCTATACTTGGAGTTTTGTAGGGGAAGAAACATTACAGGATGAAGGAGGTGAGAACAAAAGTTTCTATTTTTGGTTGATTTGAGTCAAGAAATTTTGCAGTGTCATTTGGACTTTTGTAAAATCTTGCAGGAAGGTGGTGCGATATTAGAGGTCAAGCTTAGGGGCAAGCATAAGCAAGGGGAAATCATAAGCAAATTCGATTGTGTAATTTGTGAATGTTGTGTGTAGAAAGTAAGCGTTCTATAGGGGGTTGATCTCTGTATTTATAACATGGTTTGATTTTGTCTGTCATTGTTCTTGGTTTTTCTTTTTTTGGGAGGAGAATTAAACTTTTTGGGATGAACTAACTAAATTATTATGCTTTAATTGTTGTTGTTCATTTAAAAATAGAACATCCAAGAATTTGAGGGGGAATATTTTAAATGAACGAGTGAACTAAATATTGTGAGGACTAAAATTATTAGGGGAACTAATTAACAATTAATTATTGCGCTTTAATTATTGTTGTTCGCTTAAAATTAGGGGATCCAATATTTTGAGGGGGAATATTTTAAATGAACGGGGAACTAAATATTAAGAGGACAAAAAGTTTTTTTTGGGAAGGACAATATTTTAAATGAACCATGTCCTTATGGCACAGGTTAAATATTGGGGGAACTAAATTTTTGAGTAAGTAAAATTTTTCAGGGAACTAAATTTTTGGTGGAAACTAAATTTTGTGGGAACCTGAAATTTTTAGGTGAATTACTAAAATTATTACAGTTTACTTATTGTTGTTCGTTTCAAATTATGTGATCAAATATTCTGAGTGGGAATACTTTAAATGAACCGTGCCCTTAGGGCACGGGTTATGACTAGTATACACACACACACACACACACACACACACACACACACACACACACACACACACACACACACACACACACACACACACACACACACACACATATATATATATACATACTAGTTACATGTATGGTTATGTAGTGGTGTGTTGTTTCATTGGTATCGTATATAGTTATGATATTGTATTCCCTTGAACGGTCTAGTATGGCATTGTTTTGAGAATGTATTATACTGTGACCATAGGGCTAAAGTGATCCACCCTCGAACCCCTAGCTCTAGGAAGTCCGGGATGAATTTTCTAAGTATATTATACTTTAGATGTATATTTGTGGGTATATGTGTGTATCTATATTTATGAGAATCCGAGCGTATAAGTGCAGTTATTGTGCTTTGGTGTTTGAATTACATATGCCGCATGTATACTTGTTTTCGGCAAGTATATTTGCATTTGAATGACTTGAAGGTTGCATATAACTTGGATGGTTATAGTGGTATACAGATATGTGTGGGTGTATATATTGGGTGGGTAAATACTTGAGGGTATATATGTTAGTTATGTATATAATGGTAAATACTTAAGTATATATATGTTATGTCTCTATATGATGCATGGTACGGATATATGAGTAGATATGTGTTACACTTGTGTGAAGTGGAGATATAGTTGATATGTAGATGTTTGTTCATGGATGTATACTGGTGTGTATATATTGCTAGTGTTGCATTGCTAGGATATGTATTTATCTCGTGCTAAATGTTAAAATAACTATGTGTATGGTTGTGGATTATATTATTGTGTACAGATAGGTGGGTGTACCCAAGTAGGTATATTTGTACTTCATGATATTTGGGTTAGGAAGTAGATGATGATATAATGGTATATGAGTATTTATACTTCTGTGCTTGTGTAACATTTTTCTGTATAGATGGCTCTACATGGATTTTGTCATATATGTTTATAGAGATTGGTATATGGATGAATATTAGATGTATATGTACCCGTTATCTTTATGATATAGTGTAAGTGTATATTCTTTTAGTGTTGCGTGTGCATGCATAGGTGACACATATATGTATGAGTGTGTAGCCATATATGTGAAATGCTCTATGTGGTCTTGATTGGGTTGTAGATGTATTGAAGTGAACATATGGGAATTTGTCTAATGAGTATGTGTCTACATAACATGATATGTACGAATGTTGATATATGTTGTATGACTATATGCTTCTTATGTATGAATGTTGTGGTATAACTTATTGTGTATATGCGGATGATTATGTCTTATATTACATACGGTTTGTGTAATTAACGGAGCTACGTGTTATGTGGATGTCCTCACATAATTAGATAATTGGACATAGCTGTATGGTGTAGTCGTTATTGGAAATGTGTAACTCTTGAATGACTATATGCATGTATGTATATTTTGTGAATATGATATATGTGTCCCTATGTGTGTAGTGTGCAGACCAGTATATGTCTATGGTACTTCTACCTACATGTCGTATGTGTATGTACATCTATCGTTGTCTGGTATATGTATATGTATGTGTGTATTGTGTGGCATAGGATGTAATTGTGTATATATACGAGTGAGCAGTTGGTGGGGTACGATGCATAGTACAGATGGATGTATATGCAATGTATGACCTCCTTGGGTGCATTGGAGGCATAGTTATGTATTGATAGTGGTATGTAGCTACGGGGGTTGTATTGTAATAGAGTATCGTTTTTATATTATATTGCAGTACTAATGTATGTATATGGATATATGTATTGTAGTGGGATGATATGTAAATGGGTATATACGTCTACCTATCTATAGTTAGTGTGTGGTGAATGAGAATATAATGTGTGCCAGTGGATGTGTGTGTATATTGTATGGGCTATAGTTGTGGGTACATGTGTGTTTGAATACGTATGAATAGTGGAATGAATATACATAATGTGTTTGGCACATATGTGTAAGTTGTATAGTAGCAGATGGATGATGACTAAGTTATGATTATTGTATATATGTTTGGCAATGTGTAGGCATATACGTGTGTATAGTAATGTATATGTATGCCTACTCGTATGCGTCGATTGTATGCAATGTTATGTTATGTATCTATTAGTGTGTATATATAGTGCATGAGGTGTGTATGTATACCCTTAAGAGTGAATATTTTATTTGTAGTTGCATTCGTTGTTGTGTGGAGTATGTTTGGCTATGTTTATGTATAAGGGTAGTGAGCTATATAGTCTGTACGCATGGATTTATGTAACTATATTATATGAAGATTTGTATATGTGTCCCAGGGGTCGATGTTTCTGTGTTATTAGGTATGGATGTAGTTGCATACGGTGTATTCCTACATGTATGGATGAACAGTTGTATATGTCTAATGTGATCGCGTATATCTGTTGTGTCAGTAATATATGGATGTGTACTATATCTAATATTGAATATAATTGAGATAAGTGTATGCATCTTAGTGGTTGACCTATAGGTATGTGGTTGTATTACTTAGTTGTGTGTGGTATGCATAATGAAGTTGTACATGATGTCCGTGTGGGGATCTATATCTATAAGGTATGCGTAGCCTATATGTCTCCTCATATAGGGGTCTCCTTGTACTTCTGTTCGAGGATGTAGCATGAATCGTTGTGTACCCTTGTATGTCTCGGTATATACTTACTAGATGTGTAGATGTAAGTGTATGTAGCCGTCTGGTTGTGTAAGTTTCTTGTGTTGGTGTATGTGTTCTAAGGTGTATGGGCTTGATAAGTCTTAACCCTATCATGTATTATGATGTCGTATATGTGTTCATGGGTTAGAATGACCTTTAGTGTCTGGACTTGTTCATCCCTAGGTTAGACCATTAGTCAAAAGTCCGAGGATGGACTTTATTTTTAAGGTGGGTAGATTGTAATGGCCATAGTGCCATATACGTTGGGCGTATCCATTTCTGTGTATTGTATAGTGTATTGTGTGTGTATACTTGTATAGTGATACGTATTAAGTGGTGTATATGTCATTGTTGTATTAGTGTAGCATATACATATCATTGTTGTATGTCACTGTAGTAGTAGTAGTGTTAGCATTATTTGTATTATGGATTTTATTCTAATTATTAATGTTGCTATTAGTAAGTGAGTGATTAGTGCTAACGGCATTGTTGTAACTACTTGATTATGGATAATATTATTTTTATTAGTGTTATGAGTTAGTAATTACAGTAGTATGTGTGTAGAAGAAGAGGGTGTGTAAAGTGAGAAGATAAGGGTTAGGAATGGCAAACTTGTAATAAAAGGGGCTTCTAGAAGTGAGCTTTTATTTAATTCTTTCTTCAACTCTTCTACCGTCTTCCTTCTTCTTAATTTTCTTTTCATTTTTCTTTTCCTCTCTCTTTCTATGCTTGTCGAATTCTTCACCTGCACACACAAAAAAAAGAGAGAAAGGAAGATGCAAAGAAAGAAAGAAGAAAAGAAAAAAGGAGGAAAAAAAGAAAAGGGGCCGAATTCCCTGGAGCAACAAAAAAAAGAAAGAATGAAAGAGAAGAAAAAGAAAGGAAAGAAAGAAATAAAAAAAATGAAAGAAGAGGAAGAAAGGGAAAACAAAAAGAAAAGAGAAAGGGAAGGAAATTCAAGGGAATAAAGAAGAGGAAGAGGAAGGAGATGAAGAGAAAGGAGAGGAGCATTCATCCACAACCTTATTTAGGTAGGATCTCTTCTTGTGCTCTAAATATTAATTTAGGATTGTTGATGTATTTGATACTTGCTTTATAATTATGTCTCATTGTGCAAGAGATGACATCTTTCATACTTCTCTTAATTGGAGTTAGTATCTTGCATCTTTTGTTATATTTCCATTCAAACTTAGTTAAGGTAAATTATTGGAAGTGAATCCTTGTGAAATGAATATTGATTTAGGGTTGTTGTACTAGTTAGGGCTCAAATTAGTAAGCAGGATGCAATTTTTAATCAAGAACTAATTCAAAGCTAGCATCATATTTCTGTAACATGCCATATTTGAGCCAAAGGTGACACCTTTCTAATACTTCATGCTAAATTTAGGTTAAAGCTAGCATTCCCTTTGTTAAAATATGTTTATGGCAATGAGTTCCTCACTAATTAAGATTTTATTAGAACTAATGCCTTGATTTGGTTAAGATGTCAATTAGAAAGATCATGGCTTCAAGCAATTTCAATGGTGTTGTGCAAGGTAATATAAGGGGTTCCTCTTAAAAGCTTGCATTTTGCTCAAGTCCATTGTAGTGAAAGTGTTGTTGATGTAATGAAAGTGTATTTCATTCAAGTACATTGTAATTACTTGCCTGTGGGACTTACTAAGGATATGAATAAAGGTGTTGTTATGGGATTTGTGGTGGCATGGCTATGTTGGCATAGTATGTTGTGTTGTGAGAGGTGCCATGGTGATGGGCCAAGCGCATGGATGCATGATCCAAATATGGGTGGAATAAACGAAATTTGAATGGATGGAATGGATGAGAATGAGGCCATGCCACTACCTCTCCCTCTTCCTGCAAGTTGTAGCATTCCATGTCACATGTTGTAGTTAAATTAAACCACCCTAAGTAATATTCTAATTGCATTTAATCGCAGTTGTATATGTTGTTGTTGCGTACTTATCCTTTTTCAATTTCAATGTATCCCTTACATTGCATTCCTTATGTTGCATGCTTTATGTCCCAATGTGCCACCGTACTATTTCATACTAAGTCTAAATTCAATTTTCCTAGCTTTGCTTGGTTAAATGCAATTCTAATATTGTCTAGTTGCAGTTTCTATGCATGCTCGTCTTATTGTTTCTTTATGACACCTTAATGTAGTTTTAAATACAAGTTTCTTAATGTGGTATGCTAGCTTGCGTAACGTAATGCTAATAAATTATAGGGATGTCTCGGTCTGCCACATGGTAGGTGAGCACCATAGAAAAGGGGTTTGGGGAAAACTGGGTACTAGTAGAATATGAGGGATGGACTGAGATGTGCTGATGTTGATGTACCTTGCTCAGTTTCGGGTACTTGTGGTATTTGCCGTACCTTGCTCAGTTTCGGGTACGTGGTTTTGTGTTGTCATGGAGTTTCCCTCACTCGCACTCCGATGTGGGAGGGTATGGGTGGAGTGAGAGGCCCCGTTAAGGAAACTGTGCTCGTGTCCACTGGGGGGTGCTCCCTACCGCCCAACCTTTGGGGTGGAATCCAGTCCATCATATTCAACGACATACCCAGATTTCCAAACAAAATTCAATTAAATACTTAAATGCTTTAAATTTACAATGTGTGTTTCTTATTTCCCTTACCTGCAGTATTTGTGGTTTCTTTCTTGCCTTGCATTATATCATGATTAAAACAACATTCTCAAATTAATATTTACCCGCACGAGTTGGGATTCCTACTTGGACACGCTTTGACGTGCTCCAATTTGTGGTTTCAGGTTCATGGTGCTGGAGGCAGGGAGATGGAGATAGAGTTATGGTTGAGGAGTTTGGGTTGTGAGTGAGGTAATGAGAGGAGAGGATGAGAGACTTGTACTCTTGGGGTTTGTTTTGGGTAGAGTGAGATTTTGTGCATAAATGGATGTATTAGACATATGTGATGTAAAAAGATCAGAGTTTCTCTTAGTTTAGTTGTAGTCTCTGGGTTGGTGCAGTGTTTCATATGATTCTCTCTGTGAGTTCTATGTTGTGTTGTTGGTTTGTTTCTTGGGAACATTACAGGTATTATCCCAACAGTGCGCATTGGGCCTACTGATTCCTTGTTTTTCTTTTTCCATCTTTGTAACACTCGCTACTCTGGGAGATCCTGTGACGGATTCGTACTTCCCAGGTATCCTGGAGAGCGGGGCGTTACACCTCGACATGGGCATTCATGGCAGCGACCCTTCGACTCTCCTCTCCCTGCAGCTGCCCTTCCAGCCTTGCAATGATCTTCTCCAGCTTCATGATGTCCTCCTTCTGGTCACATACCACCCCCAGAGCTGCTCCAGCCTATCCTCCCTATCCTGCAGCCTCTCGGCGACTCCTCGAATTTGGCATCTATCGCCCGCAGCTTATCAGTGGCTGCCTGAAGATCAGCCTTAGTCTTCTTATGGCTTGCCTTGAGCCCAATCATGGCAGTATGATGCTGCAAGGGCACCATTTCTGCGATTACCTATAGGAGTAACAACAAAACATAAGTACACATGGAAGAAAGAAAACATGAAACATGTAGAAGAGAGAGCGGCAAACCTGCGTACTGTGCCAAATTGTCGTATCGTAGAGGCGCTCTAGACCAACATTAGACATGGACTCACGATCCCTCGGTAATAGACTATTCTTTGTCAGATGAGCCACGATGCCAGCCTCATCGAACACCGACTCCATGTTGCCCACCGGGTAGCTCATTGCGAAGAGTCCTCCCTTCAGAATGGCATGAACCTTGGCCTTCGTTGCCTTAAAGCGGGTGAGCATTGGCTCACAGCTTGGATGCCCCGGTTCCCCTGCTCCCAAGGGGGAAATCTGTAAGGCCAACGCTCGATCGGAACCCGGCGGGTCTATGCCGCAGGGGCACCCTGAGTCGGCATGCTCCGAGGCGTCACCTCCTTCTCACCAGTGCCAAGGTCGACGAAGCTGCCCTGCACCGCCTCACTGACCATGGGGGTATGAACGGCCACCGCAGGTGTCTCATTCGCTCTCTTGTCATGCTCGCCCCTCTCGGCCCAAATGACGACCCCCAAGCTTCGCTTCTGCCCCGACTTCCTCACCAAGTTCTTGGTCGCCGGCCCCTTGCCTTTCTCCTGGGCAGAAGGCTTCTTGGCCGTCGGCTCCGAGGCCATCGGCTCCCTAGCCCTCCTCATCAACTCCTCCCGTGAAAGAATCATGTCTGCACCTGCAGAGAGAGGAAAGATCAGGGTGAGCGTATAGGGAGAAGGTCACCAAGATTGTAATACCTTTGGGCCAGAAAAATTGGGCGAACTGGTCGCCCTTAATCAAGTTTGCATGCTTCCGGATCACCTCAGGGATCTCCTCCAAGATCTTGGAGTTCTCCAGGTCTTGCTCCTCCAGGGTCACCCCTTTATTCACCAAGGGATTCAGCGTCCCCCAGTTCGACCTCACCACCGAGTCCGCCGGCATCAAGAAAAAGACAAACCTCTACCTCCACTCTCCTACCTTGCTCGACAGCTCAAGGATGAGATGCCGACCCTCTCCTCGCACTAACACAATGATACATCCCCTTCTTCTTCGTCTCAAAGAAATGTTGGAAGAGTGATATGCTCGGACTTATCCTGTAACGACTGGTTTTCATGTATCTAGATTATTTATATTATATATATGTTTTGGTGGATTTTCTCCTTATGTGTAATTTTCCATCTCTGTAGCTTCCGTTTTCGTCGTTTGTGGTTTCGTTCGTTTCGTCGTGATTTTCTAGCTTCTTCCTTAGATCGTTGAGTTTTGGAGTAAGTCATTCGTGACGAGCTTCATATCGCTCATATCTTAGTGATAGGTTCTAGAAGCCGTAGGAATCTTCCCGAAGCTTCGCGCTTCAATTCGGCACTTTCCGTGCACGTTAGTTGGTTCAAGAAGGGGGACCAACCGACTAGATTGAGATCTAGTCAGTCAGGAACTCTACTGGAACCGACTAACTCATTGAATCAATTATACATGAGTTACTGTTTACTCTTAGTCGGTCTAAGAACAACCACCGACCGACTAGATGTGAAACTAGTCGGTCAGAACTTTCTCTCAGACCGACTAGTTCCTTTGATAAATTTCACCTAAGTTACTTTTTATCGTTAATCGGTCCAAGAACAACCACCGACCGACTAGGTTGCAAACTAGTCGGTCAGCCATTGTTCTTTAACCGACTAATTCTTTGACCATTTCGACAACCTGAGTTACTGTTTGGTTTTAGTCGGTCACAGTTGGTCGACCGACCGACTAGTTGCTGAACTAGTCAGTCAACAACCCTTCTTTGACCGACTAATCGCTGTCATAAACCTAGGGTTTGCCCAGCCGCCGGCTGTGCCTATTTAAACACCCCAAACGTTTTTCTTTCTTCTTTCATTTCTCCTGAGCCTCCTTCTTCCCCAAATCATCATCCATCTTCCCCTAGTCTTCCTCCTTCATCAAGAGCCCCTCTCCCTCTCCATTAGGGCCGGCCACCACCTCTAGGTCGTCGGAAAACCCCCCAAAACCCCCAAAATCTCATTTCTCCAGATTTTCTCCCCATTTCCAGATCTGAACCCTAGTTCCTCGGATCGTTTCTTCCGTCGCCGTGCTTGCTCGGCATCGTTCTTCCGCTAACGATTCGGTAATAACTCGATCCTATAATGTTCTCTTAACCCATTTGTGTGTTTGTAAAACCCTAATGAAATGGATGTTGTTTTGATGGTTGTTTCTCCATAACAGCGACTTCTAGCGATTATGAGACGAACCTTCATGATCGTCACCCTCAGTGCTAGGCAAGTGAAACTTGCCACTTAGGGTTTTAGGCTATTTCCTTATTTTAGCGTAAAAGAGGCTAGAAAGTGAAAGGATAGCTGCCTAGACGCCTTTGATCTAGCTTGACAACGAAGTTAGATCCGTCACCTTCATCATGCTTGCATGTCATGTTTAAATTTCAATTAACGGTACGCAAATATTTTTTCATGTTATTGCATACTTGCTTGTTCATCGTGTTTGTGTAGCACACACTACTTTAAAATGTAAGCTGCGGTGAGTAGGATTTTGACTCCTACATCGTGACTTGAGGCTAGGTGCACCCCTATGCCAAATACACTTCCTGGCTCGTGATCCAGAAGCGAGCATAGTGTGTTGCTAATCCCAACGCTCGATACACGTGAATGGGTAGGGTTAAACGGTCGCTTGAGCTTAGGAGTTGGCCCGATCAGCCACTCTAGCCAAAAGACGGAAACTCTGAGCACAAAGTGAAAATCTTGATAAGTGATTCTTGATAAGTGATTCGTGATAAGTGATTCGTGAGTTATTGTTTTGGTAGCTTTTGCTACATCGTGCATGCGTGTCCCTTCTTGTCCTTTTAACTGTTGCATCATACTTAAATGTCATGTCCTTGCATCTTACTTGAATTGTTAGGTTGTTAGTTTACTTTTGGTTTCCTTGCTCAAGTCTTTTTAGACTTACTGACATGTGCCCCTCTCTATTTTGGGTGACACATGTTAGATCCTGAGCCAGAGTTCGTTGGAGAGGACGTGGTGTTTGCTGACACCGAGTCAGGACCTACTTTTGCTGAGGAAGAGTACGTGGACACCGGGGACCAGTCCTAGTGTCTTCGTTGAGCTTTCCCTTTTATTTTAGACTACTTTTGTTGTCGGTGCGCAGCACCAATACTTTGTTATGTTGTGGTTTTGTTGGCCATGATTTTGGGCCTTTAGACTCTTTCCTTTAGCCTGGTGGCTTTTCTGTGATGTTGAATATTATTGTGGACAATTTCTGAGATTGGATCATTTTTATTTCAGTCTCTATTTCCTTGTTATTATTATTATTGTTCCGTTTGCAGTTACAGGTGTTGGATCTGGATCCTAGCCTAGAGGGGGGGGGGGTGAATAGGCTAATAAAAAATTCTCGTGCAACCCACGAGAAATCACACGCAGTTAAAAGCACAACCAGAGTAATAAAAAGCAGACACAGAGTACACAGCAGATTTACCCTGGTTCGGTCATCCCAACGACCTACTCCAGCCCCCAAAGCAAATACTAGATTGAATAGTGCAATAGGTACAAAGTCACAAGTTAGAGCACGCTCAGAGCACCCTCTACATCTCTACACTCGCCAGACTCTCAGTACCCCACACACATTGTTTCCTCTCACTATCAATCCTAGCAAAGCTTTCTACCAGCTAGTCCCAAACTAGCTGGGTCCCACTTGTCTAGCCCCAACTAGACAAGTCCCAAAATAGTCACAAAAAAAACAGGTAAAGTTTCCCCTACAGAGAACGTTACACTAAGACACAAATAAAGGAGTTTAAGGGTTTAGAAATGCTCAGTTTGTGTCTGTGTAGGCGTCTCTGTCCAATCAGCACATCGTCAGCTCCAATCTGACGCAAACGGTGTCTCAATCTGACTCCTGGATGTCAAGATACACACTGGTCTGTGTGTAAAGCAATTCAGTTCAATCCTTTGATAAGCTGGCGGTCTGTGCGTGTAGCAACTCCTTTTAATAAATCAAGTCTGTGCGCTGAGAAGCTCAGTTCAGCTTTTTTTAAAAAAACGGCCTGTACGCAAAGCAACTCCTTTATAAAACTTCCCTCCACGTCACGCTGTAAGATTCGTGCCCCAGCAATTCTCCTCCGTCCGATGAAGCTAATCCACGTCAGTTGTATTGGATTCTCTTCGTTGAGATCAAGCAGCGGCCACAAGTAGATCTCCGCCGTTCATTTGTGATCGCGCGGCCTGTGTAGTGCCACGTCAGAATCTTCGATTTCTAGGGCATGCAGCAGATCTCTCGAGCTCTTCATCTTCGTCCGCAGCCATGGGTTCTCGTCCTACTTCTCCGGTGATATATACTCGACGGCGATTACCTCCAGGCGATATTAGCAACTTGACGCGCAACAACTGTGTTTTCGTGTGCTTGAAGGCGATGACTTCTTGGCGATGGTGCAGCGGCAAGAGCAACTCAACAGTGAGAGCAGCAGCGTTCTACTTCGCCGGCGACCTCTGACTACAGCGGCGGCGATGTTCGCAGCGTCGTCTTTGTCTGCAAGATCCTCAACGGATCTCCGGCGATACTACAACGAGCTTCTCTTCAACTCGACGACGATGACGATCTCGAGTGTGACGACGACAACTCGGCGTACTCCGACTCCTTCGACGGACTCCTGAGAACGGCGACGACGTCTTCAACTTTCGATCACGCGGCGAGTTCTTCTCCAATCATTATAATGTTGGCAGCAGCGGCAACTTGAAGGCACGATGACGGCGGTTGGTATGCAGGCGACACTCTTCTTCACGTACTCGACGGTGACTTCTTGATGGCGTGCAGTAGTCAGGCAATGGGGTTGAGAAGCTAGAGAAGATGGCGGTTTCTTCAACGAGCAATGGCGACGACGAAGTCTTCTCCGAGTGATGGCGACGGCAGCATTAATAGGCTTGGAGATTGGAAGGTGATGTTTTGCTGACGGCTTGAAGAAAATACGGGCTAGGTTTTTCTTTTTAAAATTGTATGCCACACTCTTTGTAACCCTCCTCTCAATCCTTTTTATAGCCGCACACAAATTTGTAGCCCCTTTTTATTTTTTGATTGCTACAGAAATATTTGATAGCCGCGCACTGGGCAATAAGAGGGGTGATTGCTTATATAGGGTGTGAGTTAGGGTTTTGATGAAGTGGTTGGGATTTTGGGATGATCTTATTAGAAGTTTGAATAGCTAATGGAATAGCTAATAGGTATGATCAAATCCAAGTTTGAATCCAAATTAGATTCCATCTCTTTGTCTCTTTGGACCAAGTCCACCTTCCTATCTCAACTTGGACTAAGTCCACTTTGCTTAGTCCAAAGCTCCTTCACACAACAAATAGTTATACGGATAGCAATTTCTCAAGTTGTGCACACACGCACTCCATCTCTCCCAATGTGCTATACGAATAGCAAATCCGCCAAATATCGAAAGTATATCATTTTGCCAAGCCTGAAACATACTGAGCACACACATTAGATATACCGACACGTTTGTCATCATCAAACCAAGATCCTAGATCGTTGCTTCCAACAATCTCCCCCTTTTGGTGATGACAAACCCACAAAAGATTTGATCAATAGAAATGAGTGTGTGGAGTGTGTTGAAGGGTGTAATGCAATATAAATCATGAGATGAATATTCAAGCACTACAACATGGCATGCGCAAACTAATAACAAATACAATAGCATGCTCCCCCTTCTCTCAAGCTCCCCCTTCACCATATAATACCAAAGCTGTCAATCAATACCAAACATCAAAGCTGTCAAAATCTTTTCTTTCTCCCCCTTTTTAATCACCAAAAGCGGATTAATGAAGTCACAAATATATTCCATGCAAAAATAAATCATTATTAGATGTAGCGTGTAATTTGCATGAGCATTCCAAATAATAGACAAGTCAAGTTCATAGAATTTCATACCAAGACTTCTCCACCTTTGTGTAAGTGAAAAGATATAGACAATAAAGTGCTAGAGGAGATTCATTATCAGAAAATCAACCAAAACAATCCACATTTTCCAATTTTTCATGAATATCACTAGGATTGATTTTTCCCGCCTAATCAAAGATGAGTTCAAGTTACCGAACCCCGAAACATAGCCTAAAAGGACTTTTAAATGTGGGGTGGCATTGCTTGACGAGTTATATACACCAACGCTAATGATTACCCATGTAGCACAAGTTGGATACTCGTGGGTTGTGTTTTAGCCATGAAGTGTATCCATTTTTCATACGGAGCAAATATTTTTTTTTAATTCTTTTGTGCTCAATTTTAATTCATGGCTAAACACATCATATCCCTTAGAAAATTTCAGAAATTAATCATTCCTACATTCACTTTCCATTATTCTTCAAAAGAATCTCCAAAAGTACTAAAAAGTCAAATATTGTGAAAGTGCAAATGTAGGTGTAGAAGTCAAGTTTAAAACTTATGAGACATGTCATGACTACTAAAAAGAATAACATCATGTTTATGTAGATACAACAATAATGAATTAACTTCTACAAGGGATAGATTGATCATTCATACAATACCACTTAAGAGATTCATAAGAGGATAATCAATAAGCACAATTTTTTTTTGTTTTTTTGGTTTTTCAATTTTTTTTTCAGAAATAAAAACATTAAAAATCATCCATGCAAGCACACAAACCAAAATAAATCAAGCACACAAAAAATCTATGAAGGTATGCAATGCAATGCAAAGAGGGATAGAAATTATACCTTCTCGTCGCTATTTGACGAAGGAGCTAAAAGAATGAAACATTGAATTTAACACTCCTCGCCAAAACTCCATCACACCTACATGAAAGGTGTTAAGTGTGACCTTGGAATCCAACAAGGTCCACTAGTGTTAGCCAATATTGTTTTAGGAACCCACACTTGTTTAAACTTGATTTTAGTGTTCCTAAATTTACAATAGTATGAAGTATGGCCTACACTATCACAAGTAAAGCACTTTGCATATAAGTTCTTCGCAATAGACGGTGCATTGTGGAATTTCTTGAATTTTTGCCTTTCAACGTTTTTCAGACCAAAACCAAGTCCTCTTCTACTATTGCCATATAATTGATTCTCTAAAATAGTGTCCAACGATTGTTTTCCCGTAGAGAATTTCTTAATGGCCAATTCAAGATTAGAGACTTTGGTTTTCAACAATTTATTTTCTTCCACAAGCAATGTGCATTTACTTATAAAAGCTCTCTTGTTTTCCTCTTCCTTCTTTTCAAATTCAACCATTTTTCTTTTAAAATCATTATCCAACATGCAGAATTTATCATTAAGCTCTCTAATAACATAGTCTTTTTCTGTTTCGAGCTTAATCAAATCAAGTTTAAGCATGCTAATATTATTCATCAAGGAAGGGCAAGAGAGACAAGGTGCTTCATCATTAAAACTGGATTTTTCCTTTTTCAAAATATCAATAGTAGAGTCACGAGCAACAATATCAATTTTGAGTTTTTCAATCTCTTTAGACATTTCATATTCAGATTGTTGCATTTCAAAGTTCTCATTCTGATAATCATCTATAGTGGATTCAAGCTCTACTATTTTATCTTGCATTTCTTTACGAAGAGTAAGAAGTTCAGTTTTACTACCAGAGGTTACCTCATCGTGCATTCCCATCAATGCCATGCATGAATGGGCTTCGTGTTCCTCCTCCTCGCTCTCAGCTTCGCTATCCATGTCCCAAGTAAGCACCTTGGATTTTCCCTTTTCTTTAGCTACCTGAGCTGTCTCATGTGGGCAATCCCTCATTCGATGTCCTCTTTTCTTGCATTTAAAACAAGTCATTCTATTAGTAGCATTCTGATCATAATTTTGCTTAGAAGACTGAAAAAAGTTAGAGCGATTAAACCTGGGTGCCATTTCTGTTCTTCCTTGCTTGGTCTGGACATACTTTCTGAAATTTCTGACCATTAGAGCTATGTCTTCATCATCATCTTCACTTTCGTCAGCTTTCAGAGCATGTGGCTTGGTAGCTTTCTCTTTTTCCTCAGGTTTCTCCCTTTCATCAATATTTTGCAATTCAAGCTCGTGGGACATTAGATTACCTATCAAGTCCTTCACCCTCATCTGTGACAGATCTTTTGCTTCTTGGATGGCAGTGACTTTAGGCCTGAAAGAGCTTGGCAGTGCTCTTAATATCTTTCTCACCTGCTCAAGGCTAGAATATGTCTTACCAAGCGAACTAGACTTGTAGACAATGTTGGTGAACCTCGCAAACAT
This sequence comes from Scilla litardierei, assembly GCA_030789695.1. NCBI lineage: Eukaryota > Viridiplantae > Streptophyta > Magnoliopsida > Asparagales > Asparagaceae > Scilla > Scilla litardierei. Next base: position 117,549,213 of record CM061134.1, read on the forward strand.
TTCTGATATCGTCTCTGATGGTAGCATGCGAAATCCCTCGTATTCCGTGCTCAGAAGTGCAAGTCTAGATTCCTTCACCTGTGACGTTCCCTCGTGCGTCACCTCCAAAGTATGCCATATTTCTTGCGCAGTTAGACAATATGAGATACGATTGAATTCAGATTTATCTAATGCACAAATAAGAGCATTCATAGCTTTAGCATTTAAAGAATAAAGCTTCCAATCATTATCATCCCACTTATCATCAGGTTTAGGCAACTCAGTATTTTCAATTTTAATAACAGGTGATTTATAGCCTTTTTCAACAATTTGCCAAGCTTTATAATCAATAGAAATCAAGTAGATTCTCATACGATTTTTCCAATAAGCATAGTCTACTCCATTGAATCTAGGCGGTCGGGAAATAGACTGACCCTCAGCAAAAGCACTATCAATGTGGTCCATGGTCAAACTAGGCTAGATCTACTAAACTTGCTCTGATACCACTTGTTGGATCTGGATCCTAGCCTAGAGGGGGGGGGGGGAATAGGCTAATAAAAAATTCTCGTGCAACCCACGAGAAATCACACGCAGTTAAAAGCACAACCAGAGTAATAAAAAGCAGACACAGAGTACACAGCAGATTTACACTGGTTCGGTCGTCCCAACGACCTACTCCAGCCCCCAAAGCAAATACTAGATTGAATAGTGCAATAGGTACAAAGTCACAAGTTAGAGCACGCTCAGAGCACCCTCTACGTCTCTACACTCGCCAGACTCTCAGTACCCCACACACAATGTTTCCTCTCACTATCAATCCTAGCAAAGCTTTCTACCAGCTAGTCCCAAACTAGCTGGGTCCCACTTGTCTAGCCCCAACTAGACAAGTCCCAAAATAGTCACAAAAAAACAGGTAAAGTTTCCCCTACAGAGAACGTTACACTAAGACACAAATAAATGAGTTTAAGGGTTTAGAAATGCTCAGTTTGTGTCTGTGTAGGCGTCTCTGTCCAATCAGCACATCGTCAGCTCCAATCTGACACAAACGGTGTCTCAATCTGACTCCTGGATGTCAAGATACAAACTGGTCTGTGTGTAAAGCAATTCAGTTCAATCCTTTGATAAGCTGGCGGTCTGTGCGTGTAGCAACTCCTTTTAATAAATCAAGTCTGTGCGCTGAGAAGCTCAGTTCAGCTTTTTTTAAAAAAAACGGCCTGTACGCAAAGCAACTCCTTTATAAAACTTCCCTCCACGTCACACTGTAAGATTCGTGCCCCAGCAATTCTCCTCCGTCCGATGAAGCTAATCCACGTCAGCTGTATTGGATTCTCTTCGTTGAGATCAAGCAGCGGCCACAAGTAGATCTCCGCCGTTCGTTTATGATCGCGCGGCCTGTGTAGTGCCAAGTCAGAATCTTCGATATCTAGGGCATGCAGTAGATCTCTCGAGCTCTTCGTCTTTTTCCGCAGCCGTGGGTTCTCGTCCTACTTCTCCGGCGATATATACTCGACGGCGATTACCTCCAGGTGATATTAGCAACTTGACGCGCAGCAACTGTGTTTTCGTGTGCTTGAAGGCGATGACTTCTTGGCGATGGTGCAGCGGCGAGAGCAACTCAACGGTGAGAGCAGCAGCGTTCTACTTCGCCGGCGACCTCTGACTACAGCGGCGGCGATGTTCGCAGCGTCGTCTTTGTCTGCAAGATCCTCAACGGATCTCCGGCGATACTACAACGAGCTTCTCTTCAGCTCGACGATGATGACGATCTCGAGTGTGACGGCGACAACTCGGCGTACTCCGACTCCTTCGACGGACTCCTGAGAACGGCGACGACGTCTTCAACTTTCGATCACGCGGCGAGTTCTTCTCCAATCATTATAATGTTGGCAGCAGCGGCAACTTGAAGGCACGATGACGGCGGTTGGTATGCAGGCGACGCTCTTCTTCACGTACTCGACGGCGACTTCTTGATGGCGTGCAGTAGTCAGGCAATGGGGTTGAGAAGCTAGAGAAGATGGCGGTATCTTCAACGAGCAACGGCGACGACGAAGTCTTCTCCGAGTGATGGCGACGGCATCGTTAATAGGCTTGGAGATTGGAAGGTGATGTTTTGCTGACGGCTTGAAGAAAATACGGGCTAGGTTTTTCTTTTTAAAATTGTATGCCACACTCTTTGTAACCCTCCTCTCAATCCTTTTTATAGCCGCACGCAAATTTGTAGCCCCTTTTTATTTTTTGATTGCTGCAGAAATATTTGATAGCCGCGCACTGGGCAATAAGAGGGGTGATTGCTTATATAGGGTGTGAGTTAGGGTTTTGATGAAGTGGTTGGGATTTTGGGATGATCTTATTAGAAGTTTGAATAGCTAATAGGTATGATCAAATCCAAGTTTGAATCCAAATTAGATTCCATCTCTTTGTCTCTTTGGACCAAGTCCACCTTCCTATCTCAACTTGGACTAAGTCCACTTTGCTTAGTCCAAAGATCCTTCACACAACAAATAGTTATACGGATAGCAATTTCTCAAGTTGTGCACACACGCACTCCATCTCTCCCAATGTGCTATACGAATAGCAAATCCGCCAAATATCGAAAGTATATCATTTTGCCAAGCCTGAAACATACTGAGCACACACATTAGATATACCGACACGTTTGTCATCATCAAACCAAGATCCTAGATCGTTGCTTCCAACAACAGGGACCTGCTTATGATTTTAAATTGACGCTTATTAGGCGTGTGGCTTCACAGCTCCATGTCTGTGCGGACCTTCTCACGTTTCGCCTCCATTGATTTGGGAAGCGGGGCGTGACAGGTTTTGTTGGTGGCCCATGCAGGTCTCCACTTTCTGTAACTGTGAATTATCGGATCGATGATAATAATATTAGATTGTCCAATAAACTAAGTTCAACATCCGAGTCCTAAGCTATGAGTCTAATTGTTTCGTTTTCTGCATCATTAGATGGCAGGAAGGCGATTTACCCGTTGTGGTGGTAGCGCACCCCCTCATGACGAGGAGCCTGAGCGGGAGCCCACCAATGGAGAGATGATGCGGATGATGCTTCAGATGATGCAGGTGCAGCAAGGCGTGCTCCTACAAGTCTAGAATGCTCCAGTTGTTCGATCTGGTCGGGCAATCCAGGATGCCCCTCGCTTCGAGCCAGGAGCGAAGCAGTTTCAGGAGCTGGGTCCCGCTTATTTTGATGGGTCTGAGGATCCTCTAGCTGCCGATGAGTGGATTCGGAACATTGAGGATAATTTGAAGATGGCGAAGATCAGCCCGGCTGGATGGGTTGATCTGGCGAAGAGGCAACTCAAGGATAATGCTCGGAACTGGTGGGATGCGGAAGAGAAGATGTTGGTGGAGCCGATAGCTTGGGCTACTTTTAAGTCCAGGTTTGATGAGGAGTTCTTTCCGAAGACTGCTAGGAAGGAGATGCTGCAGCGCTTTATTGAGCTGAAGCAAGGGAGCTCATCGGTGGACCAGTACCACCAAGAGTTCACTAGGCTGAGTCGGTTCGCACCGAAGATGGTGCAGGATGCTGATGAGAGGGCTCAGAGGTTCCTGCAGTGGCTTGCTTTGGAGCTTCAGAGTTTTGTGTCTAATTATGATCTGGAATCTTATCAGAAGGTTCTGGTAGCTGCGAGGAGGCAGAAGCTGAACCTGAGCCAGAGGAGAGGACATGTTTCTGGAGCTGGGAAGAGGCCTATGGAGCAGGCCAAGGCGGTGGTTAGGCCTGGTTTCAGGCCCAACCAGCCAGCTCAGTTCAAGAGGCCAGGTGGGCCTGTTCTGAAGACTTGCAATCATTGTGGCAAGCCGGGTCATGTGAAGGACCAGTGCCTGAGGCTCTTGGGTCAGTGTTTGGGCTGTGGTGATGCTTCACATTCTCTGAAGGATTGTCCGAGTATCAAGCAGCCTTGGAGGGCACCTGTTGCAGCCCAACCATTGCAGCAGAGAGCGTCTGTTCCTACTGGACGTGGAGCAGCTCTTGTTCCACAGAGGCAGGCTTTTCAGCAGGCTTTTCCGCCGAGGAGGCAGGCTTTTCTGATGACCGCTATGGAGAGCGAGTCATTGGATGAGGTTATCGCATGTAATCCTCAATCTAGCTGTTCCTTCCTTATTTGGCTTTGTTTGTTAGATTATGTTGTTTGCTTGAATATGATTGTTTGCTAGACTAGGGCTTGATTGTTAAATTGCTTGTTAGGTGTGGTCTTGGTTTGCACATTTCCTGCACGAGTCCTCTTTCACTCAGGTGCATCGGTGTGCATTATTTCTCGGAGCTTCGTGGAGAAGCATTCCTTGTCGACGTCCCCTCTTTCCAAGAGTTGGAATATCGTTACAGGGAATGGCGTGGTCTCGGTGCATCGTGGTTGCAATTCTTGCTCATTGGTGATCTGTGGACATGAGCTTTACGCTGACTTCATTGTCCACGACATCATCAACTACGATGCGGTTCTTGGGATGGATTGGCTTGCGAGCTTCTATGCTACGATTGACTATCGGAGGAAGAAGGTGGTGTTCGAGATTCTCGGACATCCAGTATTTGAGTTCAGCCGGGGTAGCAGTTCGCTCGGTTTGGTCAGGTTTCGGGCTAGACCGGTGGAGATTATGGCTATGCAGATGGAGCTGGAGAGGCCATCGGTTGTGCGGGACTTTGATGACGTCTTCCCCGAGGAGATGTCTGGTTTGCCACCTGATCGAGCTCTGGAATTTTCTATTGATCTTATTCCGGAAGCGCAGCCGATTTCGAAGGCGCCTTATCGTATGGCACCCGCTGAGTTGGAGGAATTGCAGAAGCAGCTGGATGATCTTTTGCAGAAGGGTTATATCAATCCTAGTGTGTCTCTGTGGGAAGCACCGGTGCTGTTGGTGAAGAAGAAGGATGGTTCGCGGCGCATGTGCATGGACTATCGGGAGTTGAATGCGGTGACCATCAAGAATAAATACCCGTTGCCTCGCATCGATGATATCTTTGATCATCTTGGAGGTTCGAGGGTGTTTTCTAAGTTGGATCTGAGGAGTGGTTATCATCAGCTGAAGGTGAAGAAGGAAGATGTTCCGGAGACAGCGTTCAGGACGAAGTATGGACACTACGAGTTTGTGGTTATGCCTTTCGGTGTAACCAATGCACCTGCAGTTTTCATGAATCTGATGAACCTGATTTTCTACGACTTTTTAGATAAGTTTGTCGTTATCTTTATTGACGATATTCTGATCTATTCTAAGTCGGAGGAGGAGCATGCGTCGCACTTGAGGACAGTGTTAGAGATCCTGAGGAGGCATCGTTTGTATGCTAAGTTTTCGAAGTGCGAGTTTTGGCTGGACAGAGTTGTTTTTCTTGGGTATGTGGTGACTGGAGATGGTATTTCAGTGGATCCCGAGAAGATCAGGGCCATCAGAGGGTGGCCTGTTCCGCAGTCAGCATCTGAGATCCGGAGTTTCCTTGGACTTACTGGTTACTATCGGCGTTTCATTAAGGACTTTTCTCGTATTACTAAGCCGATGACCAGATTGACGTGGAAGGATGTACCTTTTGTTTGGTCGGGTGATTGTGAGAATGCCTTTGGTGTTCTTAGGGAGAGATTGACGACTGTCCCTATTCTTGTTGTGCCTGATTGCAGCGGTGGATTTGAGATATTTTGCGATGCTTCTGGCAAGGGTCTCGGTTGTGTGTTGCATCAGCACGGGCATGTTGTGGCGTATGCTTCGTGTCAGCTCAAGACTCATGAGAAGAATTACCCGACGCACGATTTGGAGTTGGCTACTGTCGTGTTTGCACTCAAGATTTGGAGGCACTTCCTGCTGAGTGAGAAAGTGAAGATCTTCACCGATCACAAAAGCTTGAAGTATACTTTTACTCAGAAGGAGCTCAACATGCGACAGCGTCGATGGTTGGAGCTCATGGCGGATTATGAGATTGATTTGCAGTATCACCCTGGCAAGGTGAATGTGGTTCCCGATGCGCTGAGTAGGCTTCCAGCGGTGATGATTTTGACCTCGCAGTGGAGATTGTAGCAGGATTTTTGCGAGTCTGGATTTGAGATCGTTCTTCCTGGAGAAGCTTCTTCGTTGATGAGTATGCAGATTCAGTCGTCGATTGTGGATCGGGTCAAGGCTAGCCAGGCTGAGGATCCGAAGCTGGTGAAGATTCGGGAGCAGGTGGAAGCCGGTCTGCGGACTGACTTCTTGGTTCATGAGGATGGCTTGCTGAGGTTTGGAGCCAGGTTGTGTGTGCCAGCTGGAGGTATTAGAGAGGAGCTGCTGGTTGAGGCACACAGTTCGTCGTATTCTGTGCATCCTGGTGGGACCAAGATGTACCAGGATCTTCGTCTGAAATTTTGGTGGCATGGTATGAAGAGGAGTGTGGCTCGGAGTGTAGCCAAGTGCTTGGTTTGCCAGCAAGTAAAGGCGGAGCATCAGCGTACGGCAGGGTTGCTACAACCGCTTCCGATTCTGGAGTGGAAGTGGTAACACATCACTATAGATTTCGTGACTGGACTACCTCAGAGTCCGAAGCAGAATGACGTGATTTGGGTGATCATAGATCGATTGACCAAATCCGTGCACTTTATCCTTTTCCGAGTAGGACAGTCCACTGAGGCGCTAGCGAGGAGATACATGGAGGTAAATTCTTTTACTCTCCGTTTCTATTTTCTTTTCCTAGTTTTGATGGTGATGTGACATGAATCGTGCAGGAGGTCGTACGACTTCACGGAGTCCCCGTGAGTATCGTGTCGGACAGAGACATGAGGTTCACATCTCAGTTCTGGCAGAGTTTGCAGAAGAGTTTGGGTACGCGTCTGAGTTTCAGCACGGCGTACCATCCGCAGACAGATGGCCAGTTCGAGAGGACGATTCAGATCTTGGAGGACATGCTGAGGGCGTGCATGTTGGATTTCAAGGGTTCGTGGGAGGACCATCTACATCTGGTGGTGTTCTATTACAACAACAGCTTCCAGGCAAGTATTGGCATGGCACCTTTTGCCGTGCTGTATGGGAGGAAATGTCGATCGCCATTGAGTTGGGACGACGTTGGTGATCAGGAGCTGTTGGGACCAGAGATGATTGTGGAGGCCATGGATGTTATCAGGAACATTCGGGAGAGGTTGAGGATTGCTCAGGACCATTTTAAGCATTGGGCGGATGTTAAACGACATCCTTTGGAGTTTCAGCCAGGCGACCATGTGTTCTTGAAGATTTCCCCGAATCGTGGTGTGATTCTCTTTGGGAAGCGAGGGAAGTTGAGCCCGCGATACATTGGACCGTTTGACATTCTGGAGAGAGTTGGCGAGGTAGCCTACCGCTTGGCCTTGCCGCCATCTTTGGAAGGGGTTCACAATGTTTTCCATGTGTCGCAGCTTCATCGATACATTAGCGATCCATCTCATGCTGTGGATTTCTCGGAGATTACCGTTCGCCCTGATATGACGTATGACCAGCAGCCAGTGCGGATTCTGGACAGGCGTCAGAAGTCGCTCCGGAACAAGGTTGTCAATCTTGTTAGGGTGATGTGGCGACACGGCTCGCCAGGAGAGTCTACTTGGGAGAATGAGGATGAGATGCGAGAGCGTTTCCCACTTTTGTTCCCGGACACGTGAGTGTTGGGAAATTCTGAGGACAGAATTTTTCTTAAGTTGGGGAGGATGTAACGACTAGTTTTCATGTATCTGGATTATTTATATTATATATATGTTTTGGTGGATTTTCTCCTTATGTGTGATTTTCCATCTCCGTAGCTTCCGTTTTCGTTGTTTGTGGTTTCGTTCGTTTCGTCGTGATTTTCTAGCTTCTTCCTTAGATCGTTGAGTTTTGGAGTAAGTCATTCGTGACGAGCTTCATATCGCTCATATCTTAGTGATAGGTTGATCCTAGAAGCCGTAGGAATCTTCCCGAAGCTTCGCACTTCAATTCGGCACTTTCCGTGCACGTTAGTTGGTTCAAGAAGGGGGACCAACTGACTAGATTGAGATTTAGTCGGTCAGGAACTCTACTGGAACCGACTAACTCATTGAATCAATTGTACATGAGTTACTGTTTACTCTTAGTCGGTATAAGAACAACCACTGACCGACTAGATGTGAAATTAGTTGGTCAGAACTTTCTCTCAGACCGACTAGTTCCTTTGATAAATTTCACCTAAGTTACTGTTTATCGTTAGTCGGTCCAAGAACAACCACCGACCGACTAGGTTGCAAACTAGTCGGTCAGCCATTGTTCTTTAACCGACTAATTCTTTGACCATTTCGACAACCTGAGTTACTGTTTGGTTTTAGTCGGTCACAGTTGGTCGACCGACCGACTAGTTGTTGAACTAGTCGGTCAACAACCCTTCTTTGACCGACTAATCGTTGTCATAAACCTAGGGTTTGCCCAGCCGCCGGCTGTGCCTATTTAAACCCCCCAAACGGTTTTCTTTCTTCTTTCATTTCTCCTGAGCCTCCTTCTTCCCCAAATCATCATCCATCTTCCCCTAGTCTTCCTCCTTCATCAAGAGCCCCTCTCCCTCTCCATTAGGGCCGGCCACCACCTCTAGGTCGCCGGAAAACCCCCCCCAAAACCCCCAAAATCTCATTTCTCCAGATTTTCTCCCCATTTCCAGATCTGACCCCTAGTTCCCCAGATCGTTTCTTCCGTCGCCGTGCTTGCTCGGCATCGTTCTTCCGCTAACGATTTGGTAATAACTCGATCCTATAATGTTCTCTTAACCCATTTGTGTTTTTGTAAAACCCTAATGAAATGGATGTTGTTTTGATGGTTGTTTCTCCATAACAACGACTTCTAGTGATTGTGAGATGAACCTTCGTGATCGTCACCCTCGGTGCTAGGCAAGTGAAACTTGCCACTTAGGGTTTTAGGCTATTTCCTTATTTTAGCGTAAAAGAGGCTAGACAGTGAAAGGATAGCTGCCTAGACGCCTTTGATCTAGCTTGACAACGAAGTTAGATCCGTCACCTTCATCATGCTTGCATGTCATGTTTAAATTTCAATTAACGGTACGCAAATATCTGTTCATGTCATTGCATACTTGCTTGTTCATCGTGTTTGTGTAGCACACGCTACTTTAAAATGTAAGCTGCGGCGAGTAGGATTTTGACTCCTACATCGTGACTTGAGGCTAGGTGCACCCCTATACCAAATACACTTCCTGGCTCATGATCCAGAAGCGAGCATACTGTGTTGCTAATCCCAACGCTCGATACACGTGGATGGGTAGGGTTAAACGGTCGCTTGCGCTTAGGAGTTGGCCCGATCAGCCACTCTAGCCAAAAGACGGAAACTCTGAGCACAAAGTGAAAATTGTGATAAGTGATTCGTGATAAGTGATTCGTGAGTTAGTGTTTTGGTAGCTTTTGCTACATCGTGCGTGCGTGTCCCTTCTTGTCCTTTTAACTGTTGCATCATACTTAAATGTCATGTCCTTGCATCTTACTTGAATTGTTAGGTTGTTAGTTTACTTTCGGTTTCCTTGCTCAAGTCTTTTTAGACTTGCTGACATGTGCCCCTCTCTCTTTTGGGTGACACATGTTAGATCCTGAGCCAGAGTTCGTTGGAGAGGACGTGGTGTTTGCTGACGCCGAGTCAGGACCTACTTTTGCTGAGGAAGAGTACGTGGACACCGGGGACCAGTCCTAGTGTCTTCGTTGAGCTTTCCCTTTTATTTTAGACTACTTTTGTTGTCGGTGCGCAACACCAATACTTTGTTATGTTGTGGTTTTGTTGGCCATGATTTTGGGCCTTTAGACTCTTTCCTTTAGCCTGGTGGCTTTTCTGTGATGTTGAATATTATTGTGGACAATTTCTGAGATTGGATCATTTTTATTTCAGTCTCTATTTCCTTGTTATTATTATTATTGTTCCATTTACAGTTACAGGGACCTGCTTATGATTTTAAATTGACGCTTATCAGGCGTGTGTCTTCACAGCTCCACGTCTGTGCGGACCTTCTCACGTCTCGCCTCCATTGCTGTGGGAAAAGGGGCGTGACATATCCCGCTGACATTGCAGAGGACAACAAAGCTAACCATAGAGCTGATGGAGTCCGGCGTTAGCCGGAAGAGAGGAAGCTCAAGGAAGTTCAACAAGTAAAGGACGTGGGGGTTGAGCAGAAACCACAGTCTGAGTTCGAAGGTTGGGTAGTAGACCCCGACTTCGTTATCTCTTGGCGAGCAGGCCCTTTCATTGGGTTCGGGGAGGCGAACTGTGCAGGGTGGCTGAATGTATTTGGAGCAGATCTTGGGGAGACCGATGGTGCTCGTTTTGCACCGAATGGCCATAATCTCCATCGAAACCGTGGCCTTGACTCTACCAAAGCCCAATCTGAGCCCTCGCTCCCTCCTCCTAGGCTCTCCCCACACCGTCGACGTCGAAGGAACAGCAGGACGTGCTTCCCACTCCTCCGGCCACACCATCGTCTCCTCTACCACTGCAGCACTCCCACTCCCAGGGTCTCCACAGTGCCCCTCTACGTTCGGGTTGAAAGCTGAAGAACCAGAAAAAGCCATTGATAGATCGAGAAATTACCGAGAAAAGAAGAAGATCAATGGAGCTCAAACGAAGTGATGACCGACGGAGAGAACTCTCGAGAGCAAAGAAGAGAAGAGAAGCCTTTTGAAATTCGAATGCAAAAACCCTCAACCGCTACCCCTTCATTCCATCTTATAGAGGAGATCGGAAGATCTCAGCTATTGAGGGTAGGCCACGTGGCAAGATCCGAGGCAGAACTGGCATCTCGACTTCCCCCAGAACAGTACGGGACACGTGTCGTGCTCTTCGTGGCGGGGATCCTCGATTACTCCCCCGCTGTCAAATTGTCATTATGACTTTAGAGATTCACCGGTCATCTTGCATTTAATGCTATAGCTGTCATTCAATGGAGAGTGAGCGCGTCATCCGAGCGGATATCTGTTTCGAACTCGAATGACAGGGGGCAATTGTTACGACCTCAAGATCGACCCAGTCAATCTAGGCTCGCATGTTCAAAGCCCAAGTCAATGCCCCCCCCGAATCTCCTTGGTAAGAACTAGCTCAGACAAGAAGCTCACCGAGTCTCAGAGAAGCTTGCCCAAATAGAGCGGCAAGCTCAGCATCTGAATCAAAGAGAAGAGCCCTCCGGCTGATCGCACACGTTCTCTGCTAGCTCGCCCCAGAGCAGCTCGCCCCAGAGGCAGTTCGCCTACCTCTCTGCCCCGAAGCACTCTGCCCAATTAGGAAGGCAACCCACCACTAGTATCACTGCCAGTTTCACTACAGAAAAAGTCTAACAAATGTGCACCTGTCCGCTTCACCGCCTGACCGCCTGTCGAAAGTGTCCATAGCCGTTTCATCGCCAGACAGCCTGACAAAAGCACGCCTGATATTTACGGCTCTGACAGTCTGACAAAAGCATGCCAGACACGTTCGGCCCTGACATCTTCGGCCAAACCCCTAACATCCTGACACCGCTAGCTCAGCTAAAGCAACCGACTCTAGCAGGCTATAAATACCCCCTCTCCTCCAACGAGAAAAGGGTTGGTTGGATAATCTGTAAGAAACCCTAACACATCTACTTATATTCAAGATCGAATATCCTCCAAATATTCGCGCCTTCCACACTAGTTTGCCATACAAGCACCGATATGCCTCTAAGATCGTCCTGCGTGTCCGACATTCTCCCAGTAATCATCAACTGACTTAAGCATCGAAGGGTCTACTGGCTGACAGCCAGCCCAGCCTTTCTGACGAGTTGCTCGTCTTACAGGAAGTTCGCCCCAACTACCAGCGGACGAGTGATTTGCGATGACCGTCATCAACTGACAAGCGACCTTCATCAACTAACGAGCGGCCTTCATCAACTAACGGGCGACCTACTTCGATTGACAGGTGACCTTGAGGTCTTCATCAACAAATCATCCTCAAATCTTGATTAGCCTCGTCATCAACCCAACACTTGTAAATATTGTGTCCTTGATTCCCCACTTCAATATAAATTCATTGTAAGCAGATTTACCCCGCAACACTAAGCTATTGTGAAATGGTGGTGAAGAAATGTTGGTGTCACAATCGTTCAAAGTGTCGGTTGTATCCACTTTATAAGAATGTGTAGGGCTTGGGAATCCCCACTATAGATTTCAAGCAATCAATGTGTAACACGAATCTCTATATTACTACTCTTGATTTAGGGTGAATTTGTCATACCTAAATTGGGAACCAACGCACGCTCTCGTGCTACGCAAGTCTATAGCAATCTAAACTAGAGCCTTGCTCTCGTGCAAGCTTAGTTCAAATTACTAGCATTAAGATCGACAATAATATCCAATTCCAACTTAAGCTCGCTCTCGCGCAACTTAAGTTCAAATCTAGATTGTGATAGTTCGTATCCGTTTTACCATCGTACAAACGAATATAATTATAGAAATGTAATAAATATGCTAGCTTTGGTTGCTCTCGTGCACCAATTCTAAGGAATCTCGATTATAGAATCGAATATCTAGGACTTCCCTTAGATCAAGATCCTCTCTCGAGCTCTTAAAATCTAATAGAAATCACTAGCTATCCGTAGTAAATCAATCACAACTTAACCCTTAACGAGATTAGCGATATAACAATTCAATAGATCTTACAAATCTTACTTTAGATCCATATGGTTCATCCCTTTGCCCTAGAGCAAAGAGACTACTCATAATTCATCATAGAAATCACAATAGAAACAAGATGTGCAATAGAATTCATCACAAAATTCAGATTTAGAGAGAAATATAGTATAAAAATATCAACTTGCAAGAGTTTAGACAAACCAATTTTGAAATACAAGCTTCAAGAATAAGAAATTTAGATCCTTCTCCCCAATCCTTTCGTCAAAAGAAAACTAGAACTCAAATTAAAACTAAGAAAATTATTCTAAAGAGTCTCTCCTTGGGCTGCCCACAAAATTGGTTATTTATAGCCGACCAAAAAGTACAAAAAATCCTGACAGATTTTCCCCTGAACATCTGTAAACCCTAGTTTTCGAAAACTGGCCGACGGCACACTCGACTGAGTGAACTACTCACACGGTCGAGTGAGAAATCTACAGGAATTAAGGGTTTTCAGCGGTTTGGAAGTTCAGACCACTCGGCTGAGTAGTCTTCTCACCCGGTCGAGTGAGATTCTTGCTCGATCAGTAGGACCTACTGCAGATCCTCTTTAAAAACAGAGAAGTGTCGAAGGATTTCTTTTCATTTTTTATCTTCACTCGGTCGAGTGGTATTCTCACTTGGTCGAGTGGAAATTCCCAATCGGCTGAGTACATTCTGGCTCTTCTTCAGGCTGGATTGGGCGTGTCAGCTTCACTCGGTCGAGTGCGCTGCTCCACTCGGTCGAGTGAGCTGCGTCACTTGACCGAGTGCCTGTTTCAGTACTCTTTTCTCCTTCTTCTCACTTCCTCGTCGTTTCATTCGCATTCCTTCTTCTTCCACTCATCCTCCAGTACTGTTAGTTCTCCGATAACATTGTCAATGACGCTCCAGCACGCGTGTAAGCGCTCGTGGCTCCAAATTTCTCCCGATTGCTCCATATTTCCTGAAATCGGACAAAACAAAAGAATAATGAAATATATCGTTAAAACATCGTATAATTGTTAAAATCGCGATATGAGCAATCGTTATGGGATGCAAACATGCAGAAATAAAGTGTAAAATATGAGCCTATCATGCACTAACTGAGGAGGCTAATTACACCTCCGATGATAGATGAGGCAATAGGGGTGCATATGGGAACCAAGCTTGGAGAAATCATCCCGGTTTTTAGTACGGGAATAGTAGTGGAGCTCAGCAACATCAGCAAGGCAGGAAAAGGCCGTTTGTCCCTTACAGGCCTCCGGGATACCAGCAGCGTTAGCAGCCGCTACCTCCACTGCCACCACTTCAGCAGAAATCATCTTTGGAATCCACTATGGAGAAGTTTATAGAGGAGCAGACAAAGCTTAACTGTGACAATGCAGCTCACAACAAGGAGCTTTCTACCATGGTGGAACAACTGAAAGAGCAATTGAGCCAACTTTCAAGAGCTCAAGGCAAGTTCCCCGCTCAACCAGAGAAGAATCCTAGGGAGAGCGAATGCGCCATCACCACCTGGAGTGGCCTATCGATGAAGGACCTAGAGCCTTCGGTGATGATTCCTATCACTCCAGTACTAGAGGAGATGATAGGTGAGCAGCCAGTGGCTGCTAATGGTGGTGATGATAAGGATGAGGAGAAGTTTGTGGATGTAGAGAAGGATAGCTCTCCGGTGGAGGAGGAGGTAATTAAAGAAAAGGCGAAGCCAGCTGAGAAGGAAAAGGCTCGCCCTGCCTCAGTCCTATTCCCAAGCAGAATGGCGAAATCCAAGATGGCGGAAAAGTACACCAAGTTCATAGAGTTGCTGAAAGGGGTGGAGCTCAACATTCCATTCATGGATTCCTTGACTGAGATACCCTAATATGCCAAGTTCCTGAAGGAACTAATTTCAGGGAAGATGAAAGCCGAGCAAGTGATGTTGGCAGAGGAGACGTCGTCATTCCTTAGGAGCACCATATTGTCAAAGAAACTCCCAGATCCAGGGAGTTTCACCGTTCCTTGCTCCATTGGTGACGTCCCATCAGAAGAGCACTAATAGACCTGGGAGCCAGCATCAGCTTGATGCCGTTGGAAACTCACAACTCCTCATATGGTTTTGATGATACAAACATATTATCTTTACACTAACTCTATCTATGCAGATGTTATAACATAATCATTAAGTCTACTTATTGCAAGAAGCATCCACTACAAGACGAAGCATATCGATGACATTTTGTATCTTGAAAATGAGATGTAATCTTTATTTTTTCTCTTGCATTTACTTAGAATGTAAAAGCCCCTATGATAATCTCTCTTAGTCATTTAGGATCTGTTTTCAAAAAAATCACGTCAAAAATCACATTAGTTGACCAACCCTTAATGCTAGTCGACTAATTTTAATATTAAAATATTTCTGTCCTAAAACTTCGTCAGACCCATTTTTTAGTCTCTAGGATCATTTTCCCACAAAAATTTTAAACTTTCATATTTCTAGTCGACTAAAATTTTGTGTTAGTCTACCAATCTATTTTCAAATTAGTTATTTTAAATGATTTATCATTTAAATAATATATTTTATTTCTTGAAGTTAGAACTGCCATAAACGACTAGTTCTTGTCAGTTTATATCCGTTTACAGAAGTTTCTTTCCGTTTTTGGAAGTTACTTTCTGAAAGGACACCTCAACAGCAGAATTCTAGTCAGCAATTCTAATTAGTCGACCAATCACTCAATTAGTCGACTAATGGAAAAACTTCCCAGAATTTTTTGAAATTTTAGGCAGTTGTCCAACGTTCAAAAACTACCTTTTTGGACTATAAATAGGCCCCTGACCCCTGCCTAAAAACACACAAAAATTCACTTTATTTCCCTTTTCTTAAGTTTACTTTCTCTCTCTAGAAAGTTAATGAATTTCAGATTTTCTTAGAGGAACATTTGCAGAAAAGTTTCCTCCATATAAAGTCTAATCTTCAAGTTTGTTCTACTACAAGTTCCATCCAGAACCTTGGAGATTCAATCACCTTCCTTGCGCAATAATTCCATCAATTATCAAGGCTATAGGGAATATTGTTGCATACTCGTTCTTTACTTTATTTGGTGAATCTCTTGTTGAAGAGATTGTAAAAGTTTGCGACACCGGGAGTGTTGGAATCTTTGTATGTTTATTACTTGCGGGGAGCAAGTGTTTTAGTGGACGAGAGCTTGCCGTCGAAGTAGAGGTGATATGAAGAAGATTGACACTGTTGCCGTGCCCTCGTGCTGCCAAGGAGAAGATTGCCACTGTCAGAGATCGCCGGTGTGGAAGTCACGTTACCGTGCTTTCGTGTTGCCATGGAGAACCGATGTCATTGTAGCCCACTTGTCATCGGAGAAGACCACCCTGGCATCGCCGTCGAGGAGAAGTCGAAGCGCCTGTCGCTAAACTCAAGTCGTCATCAGAGAATGCCTCGTCGCTACTGAGAAGAACACGTCCACGTAGTAACCGGAGTTGTCGCTGCTGAAGCCATCGAAGTCGAGGGGATCATCGCACCGTCGTCGTTGTTGCCACCATCAGACATGAGCCCACCGCTGTCGAAGATTAAAGAAGTCGAGATCCTCGCTGTAGAAGTTACCGTCGAAGGGAAGTTGTCGGAGATCACGTTGTTGGCCGACGAGGTGCTGTCGTCCCGAAGCCACCATCAGGGCATTATCGTGAAACGAGACCGCGTGCATGGAAGTGATGACGTGGACGAGAGCTCTACGTGAAAAAGAAACGAGCGAAAGCAAAATTTTTTTTGCTGACATGGAAATAAGTGAATTTCTATATGCACAGATCGCAACCTAATTGCATTTGAACTGAGTTTTTATACGCACAGACCAGATTACAATCAAGCTACAGATTGAGAACCAGGAGTCCGATCGAGACACCGTTTGTGTCAGATTGGAGCTGACGACGTGCTGATTGACAGAGACGACTACACGGACACGAACTTAGCATTTCTAAACTCTTTACTCTTTATATTCATGTATTAGTTTAACGATCTCTGTAGGGAAAACTTTACCAATATTTGTGTTCTTTTGGGACTTGTCTGGTTGGGGCTAGACAAGAGGGTCTTGACGTGTTAGTGCAGTCAAGATACACATTTACTAGGTTGATAAAGTTCTGCACTTTGGTGAGTGTGGTACAGTCTAGGTGGAAAGTTGGAGCTAGGACCCCATTGTAGGTGTACAAAAGGAACTTCTTAATGCTAGTATTTGCTTGGGGCTGGACGTAGGTCGTTGGTGCGATCGAACCATGGTAAATCTGTGCGTACTCTGAGATTGTCTCTTATTTGCTCTGCTTATGCTTTTAACTACATGTGATTTCTCGTGGATTACGCGAGAATTTTTTATTAGCCTATTCATCCCCCTCTAGGCTAGGATCTAGATCCAACAAGAACTGTCGGGTTGCCTCCTGACAAGCGCTTGTTTAAGGTCTTGAGCTCGACCCCTAAAGATTTGGCGTTTAGCGCATAATGTTTGGAGCATGTCGAACTTCGCAGGGAGGCCTTGAGGGTTCAAGTGCGGTGTTAGTTCTTCCTTGGCCTCCCTAGTGTGTGTCTCCTCTCTAAAGGTGTTGAGGGATGACTCCCCCAAGCTTGCATTCTTCGTATCTTTCCTCTTTCCCGGCGATCGAGGTGTTTTTGCAGGCGGTGCATTCTCCCTTTGCTTCAGCGTAGAGTGCTTGCAGAGCTCTCTAATTCTTGCGACATCAGCGTCGTTCTTCTCTTCATCGGTGAGTGTGATTACTTCCTCAATGGGAGGATCCGGTAGTTCTTCAATGGGAATGTCGTCCTCGGTATTTGGGGCTTCATCAATGCTCTACGTGTGCAAGGCTCCAACGGCATAAGGCATGGCTTCATCGATGACCTCATCAAGTAAGTGTGACAAACTTCGAGTCAGAGCCTTTCCTAGGTAGATACTTGTCACTTCATCGATGGGATCACCCGTGGAGTAGTGCTTGAGTCTTTGACCATTAAACTTGAATGGTCTTCCATCGTTTCCTTCTATCTCAAAAGCTCCTCCCGGATGGAGGTGGCAGATGATGAATGGCCCCGACCACCAAGATCTCAGCTTCCCGGGAAAAAGTCGGAGCCTCGAGTTGTATAGTAAGACCTTATCCCCAACCTCGAGTTGTATAAAAAGTCGGAGCCCCGGGAAAAAGTTTGGTTCTTTCCTTATAGATTCTAAAGCTTTCATAGGCCTCCCTCCTAATCTCATCGAGCTCATTTATGTCCAGAAGACGTCGCACTGCTGCGCTCTTATAATCATAATTTAGGGTTTTGATAGTCCAATATGCGTGGTGCTCCAACTCCACAGGCAAGTGGCATGCCTTTCCGTATACTAGCCGGTATGGGGTAGAGCCAATGTGAGTTCGAAAAGTCGTACGATATGCCCATAGTATGTCGTTCAACTTCATGGACCAATCCTTCCTTAACCTATCCACCTTCTTTTCTAGGATTTCCTTGATTTCCCTATTCGACACTTCCACTTGCCCACTTGTTTGAGGGTGATAGGCCAAACCAACTCTATGATGTACTCCGTACTTCTTCTGCATAGCTTCGAACTTGCTTTCTATGAAATGGCTACCTCCATCGCTTATCAGTGTTCTTGGTACCCCAAAGCGGGGAAATATGTTTTTCTTGAAGAATTTGGAGACTACTCTTGCGTCGTTGGTTGGAGAAGCAATAGCTTCCACCCATTTCGAAACATAGTCAATGACCAATAAGATATATTTGTTCCCCTTGCTGGATGGAAAAGGTCCCATGAAATCTACTCCCCAACAATCAAATAACACAATTTCCAAGATAGGTTTCATTGGAATATATATCATTCCGCTTGGATATGTTTCCCGTCTGTTGACATTTATCACACTTTTTGACGAACTCTTGTGTGTCTTTGAACATAGTGGGCCAAAAGAATCCGCATTGCAATATTTTCGCGGTGGTTTTGGAAGTGGCCGCATGTCCTCCACACAGCATGTCGTGGCAATGTGAGATGATGGAAGTAGCCTCTTCTTTCGAAACGCACCTCCGTATAATCCCATCCTTGCATACTTTGAAGAGGTATGGATCCTCCCAAAAATAGTTCTAGACTTCATGCACGAATCTCTTATTTTGTTGCGTTTCCATGTCGTGTGGTTTAATGTCGCATGCCAAGTAGTTCACGAAATCTGCATACCAAGGTACCTCCATGGGTCGGAAGGCGAAGAACTTCTCGTCGGTGAATGTCTCATCAATAGGTAGTCTTTCGTCTTTTCCGTCACGGATTAGTCTTGATAAGTGATCTGCCACAAGATTGTCCATGCCCTTTTTGTCTTGGATCTCTAAGTCGAACTCTTGTAAAAGTAGAATCTATCTTATTAGTCTTGGCTTGGCCTCCTTTTTGCTCAATAGGTACTTCAATGCCGCGTGATCCGTATGCACAATTACCTTCTACCCAAGAAGGTAGGAATGGACCTTCTCCTTAGAGTAGGCCACTGCCAAGAGCTCCTTTTCGGTGGTGGTGTAATTCTTTTGCGCCTCATCCAAAGCCTTGCTTGCATAATATATTGCGTGAAGCTTTTTATCCTTTCTTTGCCCCAACAACGCTCCAACCGCTTGGTCACTAGCATCACACATTAGCTCAAAAGGAAGACTCCAATCTGGTGATTGTATAATTGGAGAAAAAATGAGTGCCTCCTATAGCGTATTAAAAGCTTGCAAGCAATCATCTGAAAAAACAAAGGGCACATCTTTAATAAGTAAAGCTGTAAGTGGTCGGGCAATTTGAGCAAAATCCTTCATAAAACGGCGGTAAAACCCCGCATGACTAAGGAATCCTCTAATGTCCTTGACATTAATAGGAGGGGGTAGCTTTTTTATTACCTCAATTTTAGCATTGTCAACTTCAATTCTCCTCGAGGAGACAAGATGCCCAAGAACTATTCTCTCGGTAACCATAAAATGGCATTTTCCCCAATTAAGCGTAAGATTATTTTGTTGGCATCTTTTTAAAACTTTAGTTAGATTAGCCAAATATGAGTCGAATTCACTGCCATACACAGAAAAGTCATCGATAAAAACTTCCATGATGTCTTCAATGTAATCAGGAAAAATGGATGTCATGCACCTTTCAAAAGTGGCGGGGGCATTGCAAATACCAAAGGGCATCCTACGGTAAGCATAAGTGCCATAAGGGCATGTGAAGGTGTTCTTCTCCTGGTCATCCTCGTGGAGGGGAATCTGAAAGAATCCCGAATACCCATCCAAATAGCAAAAATATTTATGCTTAGCGAGACGTTCTAGAATTTGGTCAATAAAGGGTAATAGGTAGTGGTCCTTCCGGGTAGCTTTATTCAATTTTCTGTAATTGATGCACATATGCCAACCCGTGATGGTTCGTGTCGATATAGATTCACCCTTATCATTTTTTATTATGGTCATTCCTCCCTTCTTATGGATGACATGAACCGGGCTAACCCATCTGCTATCAGAAATAGGATAAATGATATCGGCTTCATGCAGACTAAGGATATCTTTTTAACCACCTCTTTCATATTGGGGTTTAACCGCCTTTGAGGTTCTATGGAGGTGGTTTCGGTGTTTTCAAGATGAATCCTATGGGTACATAGCTTAGGACTAATCCCCTTGAGGCCGGAAATGCTATAGCCAATGACATCCCTATGACTTCTCAAGACATTAAGAAGACTCTCAAGTTGATGGTGGTTGAGACTAGCATTAACAATTACAGGATAGGTCAATTTATCACCCAAAAATGCGTACCTTAAGTTAGAAGGTAATTGTTTTAGTTCTACCTCAGGGGGTGCTATACCCCCCATTTCCTTTTCTTGTGAAAACATGGCGTCCTCGGCCTTATCCTCGTCCACTTCGTCTTCAGAGTATAGGCTTTCGCATGCTGACTCAAAGTCGCTGCTCAGTGTGGATGTAGTGTCCAAGTATGCGCTAGGTGACTCTGCTCCCGAGTCGACGGAACCAACGCTCTCTTCTTGTTTATACCTGTCATCAATTGGTAAGTTAGTGCATAAACCCTCATCATGAAAGGTTTTGTCAAGCATACTTCCCTTAATGTCAGTATTCTAGAGTAGTTCTTCACAAGCGTTGATCTCCTCAGTGCATGCTTCGATGCCTTCAATCATTGTAGGCTAAGGAACCCCGTTAACTTCGAGATATAGCTTATCATCTCTAGCATCGACTCTAATGCAGCCTTTGATCGTTCCTTCTGGGGAGATTTGATCAATGATGAAGGTGGCAATATTTGCTCAAGATGGTCATCCATATTGATGGCAATGGGTCCTGTGGCTTTAACCTCGTCCACGAGTTCCTCCCAAAGGGGTGTAAAGGTATCTGCGTATCGTGGGCTAGAGTCTGTGCTCATCTTTGCGTCTCCCAGATAACATGTCAAATGCCAACAGAAAAATCTGGAAAACAACGTCAGTAACTGTGTGAGTGCTTAGTAAGAAAAATAAAATACCGTCGTCTCCCCAGCAACGGCACCAAAAACTTAATCGCTTCCGGATATACACCCAGAAAACAATGTAGCTTTATCGTAAGTGCACGGTTAAGTGTCAAGCGGGTATCGAATCACAGGGAGGACTAATGACAATACTCTATTTTGGTTACTAAGCAATTTGGTGGAAAAGTCGTTTGAGAATGGATGGTGTAACAATCGTTCGAGTATCAATACAAATTCAATATAATATAGAATTCTAGAGCTAGGGAATCCCCACTATGAATTTTCAAGTCATCGACGTGAGTTATTAAATACCACGCAATCAAACTCGAGTCAAGGTGAACTTGCCGCAACTAATTGGATAACCAACTCACGCTGTCGCGATATTATATGTCTATATCACTCTAAACTAGAGTCTCGCTGTCGCGCAAGCCTAGTCTAGACTACTAGCATTAAGATTGGCAATCTCGTCCGATCCCAACTCAAGCTCACTGTCGTGCAACTTGAGTTCGGATCTAGATCTTGATAGTTCGTATCCATTCACTATCGTGCAACGAATATGAGTATAGGAGAACAATAAAAATGCTAGCTTTGGTCGCCGTCGCACACCAAATCTAGGGAACTTCGATTGTAAACCTAAATCGAATATCTAGGGCTTTCCTTGGACCAAGATCCTCTGTCGAGCTCACGAGATCCAAGAGAAATCCATATCTATCTGTAGTAAATCAATCAAGATCTAATCTTTCAATCAAGACTAATAGCATAACAATTCAATAGATCTCATAATCCAAACATTAGATTCATAGGGTTCATCCCTTTGCCCTAGAGCAAAGGAACTACTCACAAATCATATTAGGAATCGATAGAAAAACATGATCAACAATGGAATTCATCATGCAATCAAGATTCAATAATAGATATAGCATAAAAATCAAAACTTGCAAGAGATCAAGACAAACCAACGTCGCCAAAGAAGCTTTCAATAGAAAATTAAGATCCAATCTTCAATCTCTTGCCAATACAAAAGCTTAACTATAATTAGAAACTAAGGAAAAATAGTTCTAAGAAGTCTATCTGGTCTCCTCTGGGGCTGTAGACAAAACTGGGCTTAAATACATGCCCAAAAGAACCAAAAAGTACGGACCAAACTGTCCCCTGCGCCGCCAGAAACCCTAGTTTTTCCGACTGGGCGTCTGCATCACTCGGCCGATTGGAAATATTACTCGGCCGAGTGAGAAGTCTAACTCGGCCAAGTGCGTCAGTCTGCAGATCGTCCAGAAAAACAGAGAAGTCGGCTTGGCTCTCTTCGAAATTTTGGCCTCCACTCGGGCGAGTGGAGTTCTTACTCGACCGAGTGAAATCACGACTCGGCCGAGTACATGGTGGTACTCAGGCTGATAGATGTCATCGAGTTAACTTTGCTCGGCCGAGTAGGCTGCGTCACTCGGTCGAGTGAGTTACCTTGCTCGGCCGAGTGAGCTGCCTTGCTTGGTCGAGTAGCCTGTTTCAGAGCTTATTTCTTCTCCTTCTTGCTTCCTCGTTGATTCCTTCGACGTCCTTCTTCTTCCACTCATCCTCCAGTACCGTTAACTCTCTGATATGATCATGAGCGGTGATCCATCATGTGTGCAAGTCCTCTAGGATCCAAATTGCACCCGATTGCTACATATCTCCTGAAATCAGACGAAAAACAAGAAATAGCGAAAAGTATCGAAACATCGTCAAATAATCGTGAAAATTGTGATATGAGCAATCGAAATGGCATGCAAATATGTAGAAAAAAGGTATAAAATATGAGTCGATTGCTTGCAAAGAAAATAAGAAAAACAAGTAAAGAGACGTCAATAGAACAAAAGAATAGCACAAAAATAATATGAGGTCGAGGGGAAAATTTTTATTTATTTCTTTTTAAATAAACTTTTTATATGCACGTAGACTAACTAACCTAGAATTAAACTAATATGAATCAGGCGCAACCTCCCAGGCAACGGCGCTAAAAACTTGTTGCGGAAGTTTTACACTTATAAACCGCAAGCGCACTGCTGTCATAGCGCTAACGGGTCGTCCAAAGGGAGGTTGAGTAATTAAGTACTAGCTCAATCCTTGGCTGTGGTTAGCTACGCAAAGATATGTGGAGTATGTGTAGAATAGGGAGAAACAAATAGAATAAAGGGAATCTAGGGCTAGGTGTCACCCAATTATGGATTGAACATGGGTTCAGACTCATTGCGTGGCTATCGGATCCTCTTAGGGTGAGGTCGTCTAATCTAAGGGTATTCTCCTACCTCCACTTCTGTGGCACAAGAAAGGAGATCCCCTTATATTAACCATACCCCCACGTCCATGGCGCATGATAGGGGGACCTAACCCGTATCGATACCAACGTCAATCGTGCATCGATACGCGTTAGATGCATTACGTCCAACGAATGTCCCCAACTATATTTCGGGGACAGAAACTCGGACAATATTAGGATGGCTCTAATCGATTGCCGACATCAATTGTGCAACTCAATAGTATCGATCAATGTAATTGAAAACCCTAGATTAAGCCTGACATCAATCATGAATTAATCTAATTACCCACGAGAGGGAATTCAACTTGCGTTGATAATAATCATCCTAACATTACCCTAATGAATCATTCAATAGCCAACAACAAGATCAGTCCATGCACAAATCCACAATTAAGGATCCACCAACCCTAGATTAAGAATCTATTATCATATAAGAATACAGAGATAAACAAGGAGAACAATACGAATTCATCCAAAACATATAAGAAATACGAAAACAAGGAAAATACTTAGCTTTCCAATGTAGCAACACAAGAATTCAGAGTTACAAGCGTATCCACGAAGGAGAAACCAAGACAAAACCTAATCTAACATATTCATACTCCTAAAACTAAGAAAAACTATGAAAAAGGGGAAGAAAACGTCTTCAAAAGTCGGCCCCCTTCAAAATGGCGCACAAAACCCTTAAATAAACCATTAAATCCCCTAACAGGTCGAGAAAAACCCGACCTGAAACGACCGCATGGAGTACCATACGGTCACATCATCTGCAGCCCAAAATAACCAATTTACACACTTGGGGGGCCTTTGGAACGACGTGGTCGCGTCGTTTTTCCACGCAGTCGCGTCGTTTCAGCTCTTCAGCGCAACTCGTCTACCAGAAAATGTATAAAATCATTCTGATATCAGAAAAATACAAATAAATATGCTTTGGAATTAGGATGAGACGCTCTTCAAAGAAAAAATAAGGAGAAGATAACCATAAGGCTGTGATCAGATCTTCTATCTTTGCAAGTGTTGTGTACTTTCTTGTGGTATTTCCTCTACGCAGTCGTGTGGGGTAGCCACACGACCGCGCGACGCCTCTTCTCATAAGCTTGGGAATGGGGTCGATGCAGTCACGTGGACGAAGCCACATGGCCATTTTGTCAGAGGGTAGATGAGCCAACAATCTCCAGAAAAGTGGCCGAACTACGCGGTCGTGTCATTTGACTAAAACGACTGCGTCGGGCCCCCTTTGCTCTTCCTTGCTGTCTTCCACACGGTCGTGTGGGGTAGCCACATGACCGTATCACTGATGTTCTGGGGCTCCTTCCTTGGGTGCTCACGCAATATTTTGTGGTGACACGAACGGTCGTTTGAAGCGCCCCTTTGGTGCTCTTTGCATTGAATTCCACACGGCCGTTTGTGTCACCACAAACAGTCCTGTGGACCTTGAAATTTGAAATCAACCAAATCGTCAAGATTCAAACTCTGTTGTATCGCCTTCTCGCCCATTAACTTTGTTTGAGCGTTTTTTCACCTTTTATTCTATTATATAGCCTTGAATTCGTTCCTTTTTCCTGAAACGTACAATTTGGAACCAAAAAGTAAAAAGGAAACAAAAGAGGATAAAATAGAATGAAACAATGAATAAAATGAGGTGAAATGTCCATGAGATGAGCGTTATATATATATATATATATATATATATATATATATAAGCTTGTGCCCTCTCCTCTCTCTATTAATACCACATGTCTAGTTGTCCTATCTTGTATATTTTATATTCTCTCAATAAAATTACACGCTAATCTTTCAAAAATATATATATATATATATATATATATATAATTGTAATGCCCTGTGAAGCTCCTGCACATGTACTAGAGGTGGGTGAATAGTACTTTAAAATAATCAAGATAGTTATTCCTAATTATTGTGCAAGAAACAAACGACAATGCGGAATAAAACAACAATCAACAAGAATTAACAAACACAAACAAAGCATGTAACGGGTTCGGATCCACCCAAGTCTCCCCGACTTGTTCCCTGTGATCCTACGTCCCAACCACCCGGATCCCCTCCAGATACTTGAGTTAGAAACCCTAACTCAAGATTTAGCACTATGAAATTCTTGTGAAAAACCTTCACAAGACCAAATCATACAAATGACATGTGACTCCCATAAACCGGGATCACACCCTCTCTCACAACCGAGAGACACAATTCAAATATCAATTGAAATGAAATATGAAACACTTACCACAAAATCCTATGCCTTGAGTATAACTTACCAAATTAGGGCAAATAGGGAATTTGAGGAAGAAGATGTCACCAAACCCTAGCTCCAAGAAGATGACCAGCAATGGAGGCCTAGGGTGGAGATGGTGACCTTGATTCAAGCTCATTGGCTTGGAATGCTCACAATGGAGAGAATCTCTCTTGAGGATTAGGGCTCAAAGAGTGAAGGGAGAGATTCTTGTGAGGAAGAGAGAGCTTGAAATTAGCTTGAGAAAACTCTTCTCTTAGGTCTGAAAATACTTTGATAATGGACCTCTAACCTTGCCTCAAACGAATCAAGTTTGTATTTATAGAGGCAAGAAAAATCATGCTCAAAAGATTCCCAACGGTCATATTTCTGAAGCAGTTAGTCGGTCTAAGAAGGATCACTGACCGACTAGATTGCCAACTAGTCGGTCGATGATTCTTCATGAACCGACTAACAAGCTTACAGCCAAACAAGAAAGTTCCAGGCAACATGAACTAGTCGGTCTAAGAAGACTTACCAACCGACTAGATCATCATCTAGTCGGTCGGTGAGTGTTCTTTGACCGACTAAGAGAGAAAAACAATAGGCTGGAAACAAAGACAGCTAGTCGGTTTAAGAACAACTCCCAACCAACTAGTTTCTCAACTAGTTGGTCGGTCGTTGTGCTTTGACCGACTAACTGTAAACACTAGCTCAGGCTTAAATCAGGCAATGATAACTAGTCGGTCTAAGAAGGATTCCTAACCGACTAGATCGTAATCTAGTCGGTCGGTGACTCTTCTTTGACCGACTAATTTATCAACAGGGAATGAGCTGAAATGAGCAAGGCATTCTAGTCGGTTCAAGAGGAATTGCCAACTGACTAGATCGTCATCTAGTCGGTTGGTTCTTCTACTTGAACCAACTAACATGCACTAGAAGCTGAGGGAAGAAGCGATAGGCTTCGGGAAAGTTTCTAATGGCTTCTATGATAATCCTAGCTCTAAGATATGAGCGAAATGAAGCTAATAAAGTAAGTCCAACAAAAGGCTTAACATTCTAATCTATGAAGCTAGAAGACAATAAATAATACATGACGAACCGTCTTCGAAGCTTCAATCTTCATTCTTCTTGACTTCAATATTGCTCCTAGAGCTTCAACGAAGCTTCAGGCACACGATCACGTGTATTGAGAAGTCTTGAGACGTCGCTTTGGATGTTCGTATTCTTTTGGCGACGATCTCCATAACTGCGCTCACAAACAGTTAGTTCACAATATTTATGTTTGCTCATCATCCAAAACCAAATCCGGGGAATCAATACTCAACATTCTCCCCCTTTTTGGTGATGACAAACCAACATAAATAATAATCAATAATAATGATTCAGAAGAAATTTACTTACTCCCCCTGCATTGATGACACGTTAGTTCCATATTAAACAATAATCATATGCATCACGCAGGCGAGGGAGATATAAAGTATGAATCATATTATTGCAATTTAGGATCTTTTAATCCAAATTATATTTTAACTCCCCCTGAATCTAATATATCAAATTAGATTCATGGTAAATTGCTTTGATATCAATTAGCACATTGTCATTATTATTAATTCTCTCCCCCTTTGGCATTAGCAAAAAGAGCGGGAGGAGAACAACGACAAAATTTCAATGGCTAAGAAATTAAAGCATGAGAGTCTAAGAATACGACCACTGTCCAAATTACACCAACGTAAAATACCAAATTTGAAATACCGAAGAAAATCAAAGCGTGCCAACTTGACCATAGTCGAAAAACGAAAAACGAAACCATCAAGCCATAGGCGAAAATCGAAATACGAAATCATCAAGCCATAGGCGAAAATCGAAATACGAAATCATCAAGCCATATGCGAAAATCGAAATACGAAATCATCAAACCATAGGCGAAAATCGAAATACGAAATCATCAAACCATAGGCGAAATTCGAAAAACGAAATCATCAAGCCATAGGCGAAAATCGAAATCTCCAAAACTCAAATTAATTTCACTTATTGAGTTATGGAACATACTCTCCAATATTAACATTCTTAGTTAAATAGTGCATGGAAAACAATTCTATGATATCATAGAAAGAATTCTATTTAACCAAGTTAATCGTCGAGCGACAAAATCAACATCAGAGACAAAAATCCAATGTGAAAAACCAATGTAGCAAATATGATACTAAGAGTAACATGCAAAAAGTGTAATGCCAAAAAAAATACACTCATCATAGAACTTATGGCATACACAATTCTAGGATACAAATTGAAACAAAATGATACCAATGTAAATATTCTAACAATGCATGCATTCAACATACATGGAAACCAAATGTATATCAAAAGTAAGAATATACTTACACCATTAAGCTCCCCCTACTTTGGTGCATCACTTAAGCACCATCAACTCCATTTGAATGAAAATTTTTGCAAAACAATGAGTTGGTAGGGTTGGTATCCCATGATGGATTGAACCTAGAAAACATCATTTTGGATATCCAAAAATCCTTTTGGATCCTATGGGTTAGGTAACTCATTTAACATATTAAATTCAAATAAATGTAACCCATAGTCCAACAAAATTTAAATTCAACATGAATTTAAGTTTCAAATTAACATGCACATCCAAGATCAATATGCAAATAAAAAGAATATACCAATACTTACCTCAATTGCTTTGGTACCCATAAAATGAAATTAAACTTATGGTACCAAGCAATGAAGGGTCAAAGGAAACTAACCCTTTGGAAACCAAGTCCACGAGGACCGTGATTTCCCAACATAATCATCATTCAAAATAATATCATTAATAAACGATTTCACATACATATCCTTAGCATGCATGCTTGTATTCTTCGGACCCCAAATAGTGTATGTCTTGGGAGTCCTAATCCTATTGGGAACATGCATACGTTGTTGATTTCTATGTGATGCATGTCGTGGGTAAGCATATGGCATATGATGCAATGATGCATGATGATAATCATTCATATGAGAATTTGAATGAACATATGCATGTGGTGGAACACGTGCATGAGTGTGTCTCACATGGTGTGCACGTGCTCGTGGATACGGAGCATAAAAATCATCATATGTGCTAACATGTGGAGTAGGATGTGTGTTCCTACGTGGCATGGCATAAATGAAAGCATGACCCCTCTTTGGAGGTCCACCCAAAGTGGGTTTCTTTCCAAATGGGGGTGTGTACCTAGTGGAAGCACCATTGGTAGAAGAAATACCCATGAAGTGTTTACTCCCACTAGTAGAAGCTTCGGAAGATGGCCTAACAAAGGTCGTGGCCGATTTGGATGAGCCTCCCATCTTACACCCCAAGCCAATGTGGTGATTGGCCGGATGTAAGTCATTTAGGATATTATCCAAATGACCCTTACCTTTATTGAATTCATGAATTCGGCCTAATGTGCACTCATACTTCTCGGTGAGAGAATGCATCGAAGCATCTAAGGTGGACACTTGCGATGTGAGTGCGCAAACACGTGATTTGAGATTTTTATTCTCAATACTCAAAGTTGAGTTTTGAGACGTCAAATCCGCTATCACATGTTCATCCAAGTTCTCGATATGAACATGCTCAAGTTGAGATTTGAGATTTACAATCTCATTTCTCAAATCTTCAACAACGGTGTCGTTGTTGAAGATGATAGGTTTAGGCGAGGTTTTAAGACTATCTAACTCATTTTTAGTCTTAATAAATCTACTAGACAATTTAGAAAACTTATACCAAAGTTGTTCGTCGGCTAATTTAAGTTCATCCATGGTTACCTCACCACCTTCATCCTCGCTTTCCTTGCTTTCATCGCTTTCATCGGAGAAAGTCTCTTGAACACGTTCCTCTTTTCCCATGAAGCACATGTGTGCTTTCTCCACGCGTTCATCATCCGACTCTCCACTTGAGGAGTCCTCGTCAGAGTCGGTGAAAGTGCCTACAAGTCCTTTCTTGTACCTACTTGACTTGTCGTGCTTGGATGCCTTCCACTTCTTCTTGTGTTTGTTTAGAGGACAATCTGACTTGATATGTCCTGGCTTGTTGCATTTATAACACACGGGAGTAGAAGCATTAGTAGAACCAAACTTAGATAGATTCTTAAACTTACCTTTTCGAAAGCATCGGTTGAACTTCTTTGCCAAATCGACCAAAGTTTCCATGTCCAACTCTTCTTCCGATTCTTCTTCCGATTCTTCTTCATCGGTAGATGGATCGGCCTTGTACGCAATCGCCTTTTTCTTTGGCTCGTCTTGCTTCAAGTATGACTTCATCTTTTCTTTCATCATGAGCTTACTGTCCTTGCGTACCTCATAAGACATCAAGGTACCCATTAGTTGTACGACAGTATATGTTTTCATATCATTACCTTCCTCGATGACGAAGGTACGCTTCTCCCAACAAGAAGGAAGTCCATCGATGATCTTCGTGACTTTCTCCTTTGGGTGTAGGTTTTCCCAAGAGCCTCTAACTCGTTTGTGATGTCGACGAAGCGAGCATAATACTCCTTCATCTTCTCACCCTGTTGCATATGAAATAGTTCGAAATCTTTATTTACAACTACGTTTAGAGTCTCTTACCCTACTCGTCCCTTCATGCAAGATGAGGAGGGAGTTCCATATTTGATATGCACTCTTACATGTGCATATCTTATTGAAGTCCTCGGGCTCTGATCACTCCATATTTTACACCTTTTTTCTGCATGTTTGCATGCCATTTTGATTGCTCGAATCGCGCTTTTCACGATTTTTCGGCAATATTGCGATGCTTTTCACGATTTCTTGTTTTTGTCGAATTTCAGAAGATTTCGAGCGATTTGGAGTGATCCTGAGATGCACCCACTCCGGAGTGTCACCCGTGACTCCTTCGAGGGGAATTTTGCTATTGGAGAGGAGTGGGAGAAGAAAGAACGTCGTAGGAGCGACGAGGGAGCAAAAATATGAAGATTGTGCATTTTGAGCATGTCACTCGGCCGAGTGAAGGAGTCACTCGGCCGACCATCAAGAGCCCGCTCGACCGGCCAGATCGGACACGCAGAAGATAGAGTATCAGTGTGCACTCGGCCGACCGTCGCATCCCACTCGGCCGAACCACGGAGACACCACTCGCCCGAGTGGCATCAAGACGACGACAACGAAAAGTCCAGACTTACTGTAATCTGTCAGTCGACTCCCGAGTTCCGACTCGGCCGAGTGAAGAAGTCCCCTCGGCCGAAACAAAGAAAGTCACTTGGCCGAGTGACTCCCGAGGAGCCGACCCCCAAAAGTCCGAAGTTACTGGAATTTGTCAGGGTTTATCACTCGGCCGAATGACATTTGTCACTCGGCCGAGAGAGCCGCGCTGCCTATAGCATAAATTGCGATTTTGAGGCTGCGCAGGGGCATTTTCGTCACAGTTTTTTTGGGCGATTTTGGGGGGTATTTAACCCCAGTTTTAAACCTAGTTTAGGGAGCTTTTTCAGAACTTTTTGCAGCCTTTTTTAGATTACTTTTAGGAGATTAGATTGAGCTTTTAGGGGAGAGAGAAAAGTGTTATTTTGTTGGATGCTATTGAATCTCCATTGGGTTGTCTCTCCCTCTATCAAAAACCTCATTTTTATTGATATATTGAATATTGCAATGAATTCTATTGATTTTATTTGTGAATTTCTATTGAATTTCATTATGAATTGTGCGTAGTTTTATCGTCTTAGGGCGTAGGGATGAACCCTACGAACCCTATTTCTAATTTGTGATGAATTGGTGAAATTATTGCTAGAATTGATTAGGGTTAGTTTGGGATTGATTTAATACGAATAGCTAGGGATTCATACCGATTAGGATTTACAAGAGATTGGATCCCAACTCGATAGGAAGCCCTAGAAATTCGAATTGGGTTACAATTGGATTTCTCCGGAATCGGTTTGCAAGAGATTGGACCGAAACTAGGGTTTTCGATTGCAATTCTATACCAATACCCGTTTGCAAGAGATTGGTCGAGTAGGAACTATCCCAACCTAAGTCGTAGCTCGAGTTTGCACGAGAGTGGGCTCGAGATACGATTGGACGATGATGTTGTTCTTCACGCTAGCTTGCCTAGGTTAGGGTTTGCAAGAGATTGGACCCTACCTTAGGTTTGCTATAGACCGGCAATAGCGCGAGAGCGTGAGCTTGGTTCTACATTTAGTTGCAACTAGTTCACCTGAATTTCAATTCTAGCAATTGTGAAACCTACGAATCATAGTGACGAGATACAGTTTGTAGCGGAGATTCCCTACCCCCTAGGCGTCTTTATTAATTTGATATTCCTTTTATACAATTGAACGACTGTGACCGCTTTATTGCGAACATTTCTCGACAGTTCTTATAGCCAGGTGAGTTGAAGAAGACACTGTCATTTGACCTCCTCGTGTTCGATACCCGCTCGCCGCTACACCATGCGCTTGCGGTAAGACTAGCGAGTCGCATGCCCCGGTTGCGTGTTCGCACTCCCGGGGCTCCGATCAAGTTTTTGGCGCCGTTGTCGGGGAGGCAATAGTGTTTGATTCTACATACCTAGCTATTTTTCCTTTTTATTCTATTATTTCTATTTTTATTTTTGGCACGCCCCGCTTCCCAAAATGGACGGAGGCGAAGCGTGACAAGGTCCGCTTAGGCCAGAGCTGAGAAGCTCGGACCCAATAAGCGTCTGTAGAGGTACCATTTTAAAAGATTTTCAGGTTCTTGCATTAATATAGTTCGAAACAACAGAAAGTACGGAAAGGAAGATGCATTCATTAAATTATAGATATAATATCCGACAAGTACAAAGTCTAAAAAGAAGCCTAAGCGTTGGCAACAAACTATCTAAGAGAAAACTGAAAGTAGTAACCTCTGAAAGTGGCGACTAAAAGACCTCTAGGTCTGATCCTCGTCAGGCATGAACTCTGGATCAACGTCCTCGGCTCCTCGTACTCCAGTGAGTCTGCCTCGTCCACGAACTCTGGCTGAACACCTGACGTACATCACCCAAGAGAAAGGAACTGTACGTCAGGTAAAGTCTACAAGAAGGGTTAGACTTTACTGCAAGTGTACCGAACTTTTAAACAACGGTTTACTGGTAGATTAGCATGCTGATGTTCTATTACACAACAGTTTACTGGTTGATTAGCATGCTGGGGTTATAACTGAGTAACAAACTGAAGTAACGTAGTAGGAAAGTAAAGCGCAACAAGTAGTAGTCGTAGCGTGTGCTACCTACTACGGGACTAACCTACAGGTGTCAAGACAAGTCAGGACGTGATGGAAACAAGGCAGGACAAGACAAGTGAGACACGAAAGGGTTCACGCCTTACGGTTCGAGGGGGATCAGACCCTCTTGCCATGCGCACGCTCAACCCAACCCCAAACCCCAAGACAAGACAAGACATGACACCAGTACAAGGGATCACTCGCTCTAGCTTGGCGAGTGCCCTATTGCCCGCAGGCTGAGAATCAGTACAAGGGATCACTCTCTCTAGCTTGGAGAGTGCCCTATTGCCCCAGGCTGTGTATCAGTACAAGGGATCACTCTCTCTAACTTGGAGAGTGCCCTATTGCCGCAGGCTGTGAATCAGTACAAGGGATCACTCGGAGAGTGCCCTATTGCCCAGCGGGCTGTGCAAGATGGGACGTGACGTGACAAGACGGGACGGGTTATTCTAGGGTGTCCACACACACACACACACATGTTAGCCTTATGATGTCAAAAGTTGTTGTTGTCGGGCTCAGACTTCGTCGTCAAGTCTGAGCCGTCAGGAGTCGTCCCAGACGCTATCATTTCACGTCCGGTTCTATTTGTTCACAGTTATCAATTCTAACCAACTAAGGCCTAAGCACGGCCAAAAAGTGCAAGTGGATACACTTGCCTGCGATGGCGAGTGTGTCGTCCTCTCGAAGCGTCTCGTCCAAGCGTCTCGTCCAAGCGTCTCGTCCGTAGAAGTCCGTCTGAAATATCGCCACGGCGACGATGTCAGGTCTCGATTTCATCAAATCCTATTAGGTTTCGTTTCTAGGTTTTCGGGACTATCCTATTCGTCAATAGTCACCTTTTGATGTTTCAGCCTAATCGACGATCTATCCTATGTGCACAGTCAACAAAGTCCGTTCGTCGATTTTCTATGTTCGTACAACGTTTTACAGGTGCTGGAAAATAAATTTAGTTCAAGTTAACGGTTTTTAGTTTAGGGTTCAGTCAGCTATTGTGGGGGTTTCTACGAGTTTCGGGGAACCAACCTGAACCGGAGTTTGCTGTAGATTGGATGTCGGGTCTGATCGGAGAACTCCTCAGCTTCAGATCTGGTCCTCGTACGATTCCCCAATAGTTTGTACTTGCGACGAAGGCCTACGACGCGTCGCAACGTCGTAGACGGCAAATCCGCGAAGTAGCACGTCCAAGTGGGGCCCACAGCAGTGCTAGGGGTCCAAGGGGGACCCACAACACCTCTGGAGAACTTGGGGGGCCCACCACAGGAGTTGGTGTGGGAGAAACAATGTTGCGACGAATTTCTGTCGGTCGGGCACGGTCGGTGCGAGGGTTTCTCTCGGTCAGACCGAGAGAAGCTCTCGGTCAGGCGCTGATGCAGCGCAGCGGGGCGTTGCAAGGCGGGCGCTTCGGTCGCAGCGGGTCGGTGCGGAGATTTTCGTCGGTCGGGCGCTTGGGCGGGGCTTGCAGCGGAGCGGGGTGCGGAGCGGCCTTCGGTCAGACCGACGGGGCGGGTCGGTCGGGCGCTAGGGCGATGCGGAGCGGTGCAGCGTGCGGGCGAAGCGGCTGTTCTCTCGGTCAGGCCGAGAGACGGCCTCGGTCGGAGCGGGGGCGACAGCGGGGGGCTTGCAGCAGAGCGCTGCAAGCGGGCGATGCGGAGCGGAGCACCGGTCGGGCACGGGAGAATGCGGGGGTTGGCTCCGGTCGGGCACTGGGCGATCGTCGCAACGTTGCGACGAACGTCGGGAAGGTGTTTTTGACGGCTAGGGTTTTTGTAATGCGAAAATAACCTATCCTAGGGCTAGTATAAATAGGTTAGAGCTAGGGTTAGGGTTAGGGTTTAAGAAAACGTAATTAAAATAATAAAAATAATTAATATAATTTAAAATTACTCTCATCTCCCTCACACAAGATGGGTGCGGCCAAAAATTCTGAAATTTGGTCAAAAAATTCTTTAAAGCGTTATTATATTATAGGAATTGTATTGTAATTAAAACTCTTATAAAAATAGGTTTTAAAATTATTTAAAACTTTCAAATAAATGGAAAATAGGTCAAATTTAGTCCAAAAATTGTAAAATAATTTTAGGGTGTTCGGGACGACTAAAGAAAGAGAGTGGAGAAGACGGATCTAAATTTCGACGTCGAGAGACGAAACTAAAATTCAAAACGTCTCGCGTCAAAACAGAAGGTCGCGACGTCAGGTCAAATAAGTTAGTATCGCGGAAGAACGACTCGAGATATGTCGTTCCAAAGTTGTTCCACAATCTAATACTTTCAGAGACGATCACGACGACATATCACACAAAAACGTTCAAAAACAAATAAAGTCTAAAATAAATACGTGCACGATCAAAAGCACATGCACGAAGAAGGTACGATAGAAACAGGCCGTTACAATTTTACCCCTCCTTTGTGCTAACTATTTCTTTGAAACTCTGTTCTCCCTTGCATGTACACGAGATCCTCGGCGAACCCCGAAGAAATACTATACGATCCGAAGATCGAGCGTACATTGAGGAGGATCCGAGCAGAGAAGAGACTCGATACGGAAGGGAATTTTATGACCCATCCTGAGACACCCGAAGAATTGGCGGAGCGAATGGCGAGGATCATTTCCATTAGAGATAGGCTTCGGCCTAAGACTTCTTCCACGACCTCGTCCATAGCTATGCCGGAGTTGGCGGCCGACAAAAATTTTGAATTGAAGACCGGATTGGTAGTTCTGATGCAATAAGATCCTTTTTATGGGAATTCCCATGAAAACCCCCATTACCACATCCAGCTCTTCCTATCAAAATATGCCACCTTCCAAATGCCGGGCGTCTCCATAGATGCTATCAGACTGCGCCTCTTCCCCTTCACACTCAAGGACAAGGCCTTATATTGGTTGAGGACGCATGCTGAAGGAATCTTCACCACTTGGGATGAATTGGCGAGTGCCTTCGTCGACAAATTTTACCCGCCCTCCAAGACGGTGAAAATAAGAAGTGCTCTCATGTCCTTCAAGCAAGGACCACAGGAGACTCTCTATGAGGTGTGGGAGCGCTTCAAGGACTTGCAACATCAATGCCCCCATCACAGTATTGAAGATTGGGAGCTTGTCCACAGTTTCTACAATGGACTCCAACCGGGCACAAAGCAGATTATTGATGCTACTGCAAATGGAGCCATTTTGTCAAAGACTCCCGATGAAGCTACGGCCTTGCTAGAGGAGATGGCCTCCAACAACCAACAATGGGGGGACGAGCGAGGACACTCTTCATCCTCCTTGAAGCCCACAAGTATTTATGAGGCCAAGGCCATGGCGGAGCTTGCTAGCAAGTTTGACTCTCTCCACAAGGTAGTGGAGAGGTTGGAAAAATACATTACCGAGCCGTAAGGAGCCCCTACTACATCCGCACCGAAAAACCATATGAGTGATTGGCAAGACCAATCCCAAGCCAAGTATGTAGGAGGAGAGCAAGGAGAAGGAGCTTTGGAGCAAATTCAGTATGTTGCGGGGAATTCCGGATATTGGGCCAACCCGGCCGCTAGAAACCATCCGGTTTTTTCTTATGCTAATAATGATGGTGCCTTGAACCCCCCGCCTCAAAAATCTCCTCAAGCTCGGGCTCCACCACCACAACCGAATTATCAACCAAGGGGCCACCGCAACAAAACTTCCCACAAAGGCAACAAGTGGGACCTTATAGGCCACCCGGGTATAATCAAGGGTGGAGAAATCCTAACCCTCCGCAAGCTCAACCGCGTTCGGATTTTGAAGCTAAGGTGGAGGAATTTATGGCAGAGCAGAGGAAGATTAACGCCACGTTGAAAGCGGGACAAGATTCTCTCACCGCCGTCGTCGCTCAAATCGGGGAGCAACTTGCATTGCTCAATAGAAACAACCAACAATTGCCGGCTCAACCCGAGCCAAATCCACGGGGCAACACCGGCCATATCAACGCGGTTGTTGCGGTTACGACAAGGGGTGGGAAGGATACCACTCCCCCCATGACTCAAATTAAGGAACCCGTGGTGGAGATTATAGAAAAAAGCGAGCCGGTAATTGAGGTGGAAAAGGAGAAGGAGCCGCAAGAAGGAGCAAAATCTAGAGTGGGGGAACCTATTGATGAGCGCCGATTCATGCCACCGGTGCCTTTCCCTCAACGGCTATCTAGAGCCAAGATCGAGAAGAGGCTAGCCAAGTTCCTCGAATACTTGAGAGGGGTGAGCCTCAATATCCCTTTTCTTGATGCCTTAGTGGAAATCCCGTCCTATGCGAAGTTCTTAAATGACTTGATTACGGGAAGGAAAAGGAAGGAGAAGATCATGCTCGTGGAACAAGGAACGTGGTTCACTAGGAAGGAAAAGGAGCCCGCCAAATTTAAAGATCCGGGAGTTTCCGGATTCCTTGCACACTCGGAGGCATCCCATTACAAAAAGCATTGGTTGATTTGGGCACTAGTGTGAGCCTCATGCCTCTCACCATGTTCCAGAAGTTGAATACCGGCACGGATTTAAAGCCAACCGACATGAGGATTCAACTCGCGGATGGTCGGATTACAAGGTCGGTTGGTATCGCGGAGAATATCCCACTCCAAGTTCCGGGAGGCATATGCTGTAGGATCCTGTCAAAACAACGACGTTAGGATCGAATAACTGTCACGCCCAGCTTCCAAAAATGGACAGAGGCGAAGCGTGACTAAGGCCCGCTTAGGCCAAAGCTGAGAAGCTCGGACCCAATAAGCGTTTGTAGGGGTACCATTTTAAAATATTTTTCAGGTTCTTGCATTAATATAGTTCGAAACAACAGAAAGTACAGAAAGGAAATTGCATTCATTAAATTAGAGAGATAATATCCAACAAGTACAAAGTCTAAAAAGAAGCCTAAGCGTGGCAACAAACTATCTAAAAGCAAACTGAAAGTAGTAACCTCTGAAAGTGGCGACTAAAAGACCTCAAGGTCCGGTCCTTGTCAGGTACGTACTCTGGTGACGACGTCCTCGGCTCCACGTACTCCAGTAAGTCTGCCTCGTCGACGTACTCTGGCTCAACACCTGACGTACAACACCAAAAGAAGGAACTGTACGTCAGGTCAGGTCTACAAAAAGGGTTAGACCAAACTGCAAGTGTATCAACTTTTAGACAACGTTTTACTGGTTGATTAGCATGCTGGGGTTATAACTGAGTAACAAACAGAAGTAACGCAGCAGGGAAGTAAAGCGCAACAAGTAGTAGTCGTAGCGTGTGCTACCAACTACGGGACTAACCTACAGGTGTCAAGACAAGTCGGTACGTGACGGAAACAAGGCAGGACAAGACAAGTGAGACACAAAAGGGTTCACGCCTTACGGTTCGAGGGGGATCAGACCCTCTTGCCGTGCGCACGCTCAACCCAACCCCAAACCCAGGAACTCAGGACAAGATTTACAGGGATCATTTCCGCTAAGGAAATATCCCAAACGCCCGAAGGCTTTTTGCGTAACAGGGATCACTTTCGCGGGGGAAAGCATCCGAAACGCCCGATGGCTTTTTGAGTAACAGGGATCACTTCCGCTAGGAAAGCATCCGAAACGCCCGAAGGCTTTTTGAGTAACAGGGATCACTTCCGCTAGGAAAGCATCCGAAACGCCCGAAGGCTTTTTGAGTAACAGGGATCACTTCCGCTAGGAAAGCATCCGAAACGCCCGAAGGCTTTTTGAGTAACAGGGATCACTTCCGCTAGGAAAGCATCCGAAACGCCCGAAGGCTTTTTGAGTAACAGGGATCACTTCCGCTAGGAAAGCATCCGAAACACCCGAAGGCTTTTTTGTGTAACAGGACACGACATGACAAGTGTAGGGAGTTGTTATTCTAGGGTGTCCACACACACGCACACACATGATAGCCCTACAATATCAAAAGTTGTTGTCAGGCTCAGACTTCGTCGTCAAGTCTGAGCCGTCAGGAGTCGTCCTGGACGCTATCATTTCACGTCCGGTTCTATTTATTCACAGTTAACAATTCTAACCAACTAAGGCCTAAGCACGGCCAAAAGTGCAAGTGGATACACTTGCCTGCGATGGCGAGTGTGTCGTCCGTCCGGGGTGTCAGGTCCAAGCGTCGCGTCTACGGAAGTCCGTCTGAAATATCGCCACGGTGACGGTGTCAGGTCGCGATTTTCAATAAACCTATTTAGGTTTTGTTTCTAGGTTGTCGGGACTACCATAATCGTCAAAGTCACAATTCTTGGTGTTCTTGTTCAGCCTAAATCGACCACTACACTATATGCACAGAAAATTTGTCCGATGGTCGATTTCTACGGTGAGCGGCGTTTTACTGGTGGGGTAAAGTAAATTTAATTTGAGTTGGCCAGTTTTAGGTTAGGGTTTGATTGCACTATGGTGTGGGTTGCTACAAGTTCAGGGTACCAACCTGGATGATGTTCATGCGTGAATCTGGCGTCGGATCTGGAAACAGTTACGGACCCCGTCACGGTTTCCGTTACTCGACTATGGTAGCGCGGAATCTATCTGCATCATTCGGTCCTGATATCAGTCTAAAATAATAATAATAATAAAACTATTTGACCAACTAACTTATTTAAACCTTATGACCAAAATAAGTAGAAGCACTGTTACATGTAAATTACTATTTCCACTTACCCCACATGTATACTGATACATCCTAAAAATATAATAATAGCATATTATAAAGTTACTCTAAATTTATGGTATACCATATATGATGTTGTGAGTTCTGTCACATACCACCCAAACTGCACTAACTTACTAACTAAAATCATATAACAAAACTCTTCCCACTAGAGTTCGGCTCCTGTTAATTCATCCAGGGGTTATAAAAATTAAATTACTAATAATCCTACACTAAACTATTACCAGCCAAGCGTGAGTACATGCTATAACTAGTTATAAATCAAAAATGCCTAGAAATAATACTTACCTAAGTTCCTTACTCATCGCCTTGTTTCATGTAGAAGTGAAAGGCACGGCTGAGGCGAGATCAGCGACGACGGTAACCAACAGTCGCGTCAACAAAGCGGCAAAGGCAACGAGAGCAGCGGCAGCTAGGGGGAGGACCGTGGGTGAGGGTGTCACGGCCCGGAGATGGCCGGAGGAGCGAGCTGGAGGCGTGGCGATGAGACTGGGCAGGGCAGCGGGGTCGAGGGTAGGCGAGGGAGCTCCGGGGAATCGCCGGCGGGTCGTGTGGTGATCGGAAGAGGCGGCGGTGGCAGCTGTTGTCGAGGCCGCTGTTGCGGGTTCTGTGCGCTGAGCGGCCGGCGGCGGGAACAGTCGAGGTGGCCGAGGGCTGAGACGGCGTCAGGGTTGACTGACGACGACCGGAGGACGGGTCGACGCCGGCGTGGGGCTGAGAGCGAGGGGAGAGGGTGAGTTGCGAGAGAGGGGAGGAGAAGGACTCGGCTTGTATTATTTGTGGCGGCTGCGAAATCTAAAACCTAGTTTTTTTTGAATTTGTATAGGGGAGAGGTTGTCACGTGATGCCTATGGGAAGAAAATGTAGGGTAGGTTGCTGTGTTGCCTTAAGGGTTAGAAATATATATATATAGCTTAGGTTTTTTTATAATAAAGGTCAGTAGGTTCTCTTATATAGAAATAGGGTTTGTTCAAAGCATCACGTGAAGAGTACTGCTGATTTTAGGTGCTATCTGTTCGGACTTTAGGTTGCTCTCATATAGGTCTACTTTAAAATGGGGGGGGGGGGGGGTTGCTGTACGTGGGTAGAGAGAGGGAGGGGTGGAGAGAGAGGGTTGATTAGTTAGGATATGCTAAAAAACAATATGATTTCATTAAAACAGGTTGATGTGTTTTGTTTTTAACCCAACAGCATTAACTAATAGCTATCCTAGGCTTGGCTTCAAGGAAATAACAATTATAAGTTGTTTTTACACGTACAGATTTTAAACATTCAAATTTTATAAAAAAATATATTATAAAACTAAATAATGTGTTACAGTAGATTAGTCCATAGACATCCAAAAATTACAAATAAAATACCGGGGTGCTCGCGCCTCCGAGAGGGTTATGAATACGGGGTTCGGTCAAGCGTCTGAGCTACGGACAATAGTAATAAAAATCAAATACCCAAAAAAACGCACACGAAACACAGCTACGCACGAAAACACGCACGGTCGGAAAGTGACCGTTACATTCTACCCACCTTAGAAATGATTCCGTCCTCGGAATCACGCACACTAAGTCTAATTAATAAAATTCGTAAATACTTAAGCCTATAACTCCCATCTCTCACACCAGGATCTCTAATCTTGTAACTTCAATATCGTCCCTCAAATGATCCATCATAACCATTCTTTTCACTGGGCAAAGCCACGATTAAACTCTTCTCCTAATACTTAACTATAGACCCATAACTACCGTTCAAATTTCCATCTCCAAGTCCTCACAAAAATAATAATCGTCTTCTCAATAATATCTTTTAAATTTCTCAATCTCTTCCCAATGTTAATCAATCTCCAAGAAAAATGAGATTCTAGTCAACTACCAATCCAAGGCAAAAACTTTGTCTATCTTATAATACCTTCACAAATCAACAATCGCCATGTCTTCACTACCTTCTTGTCATATCTTCCCATAAATTTATCCACCAAATAATTTGATCTATCAGAATTACATCTCATCCTACTCACTATAACTAATCCCAACCAATATTAAGTCCGACTACCTAAACATCCATTAATCTCAACACGTCGTGTTATTCTCAAAGTCTTCTCACGTCAACTCATTAATCAAGTCTCGATGCTAAAAAAACTCTACTCAATCTCATGATCACCCTAACTCATACTATTCTCCGCAGTTACTCCTATATACTACCCGTCTAAGCCTCAAGTCTGATGAGTCATCATCTCCTTGCATATAATTTCATTCGACCAGAATTTCCCATTGAGTCCGCCACACTCCGGTTTTATAAATAAGTCTTTGGACAGTCCAATTTTTTCATCCAAAAGATATTCTAATCCATCATCCTTGTGTTCCCAAAATCAATTAATCATTGACATAATAAAACTCATCTCCCTCCAAGCCTACCTGCAAACAAAATCCTATAACGATAATAGCTAGTCCCAATTAATATAACAACTATAAACACGAAAAAAATTTTTTAGGGAGAAAGAAGAGAAGAGAAAGAGAGACTTAAGGCCAAAAAAATATTTTAAAACATTTGGAAAAAAAACGCGTGGAGTTGTGGTAATGGATGAGGGAGGTTAAGTGATTTGTGATCTTGTAAGCTAGTTTTAAAACTTTAAAGATTTGGTTTAAAGAAAACAAAGTTTTGATATAGTCAAATACAACCAAGATAAACCATTCATTAAAACTAAAGCTAAGTCTAAGGATCTGCCTGCGATGACGCCATTCATATAAGTATGAATACCATCATTCAGACAACTTCCAGCATACCATGGTTAACATTGAGTACACATTCAAGACACAAAAGGCAATCATCGGGATCCTAAAGAACACACATTCATACAGGTCTACACACTCTACCTATACTCAGGCACCACGACGACATCACCTACCAAAGGGCCTACTCCTAAACCAGAGACAACGTAGACAACTACAAGGACTAATGTCTACACAACCTAAAGAAAACAGAAGCCAGGAGTGTAACGAAATGAATCGGAAGGAACGAGTTCAAATAAGGCGAGATAAGGAGGTAGTTGGTTGGGTGTGACGAAAATATTTCTCAAAATAATTAGATAGATGGAAAGAAGAATTACGTGTAAATTATGGTATCATATACTTTTATACTTATTAAAAAAATACATAGGAAAGTGGGCAGATTGGTAAAATTATTACGATTTGGAAAAGAGTTAGATGAAGAAATAAAAGTAGGATGAGGTAGCGATTGTTTTGCAAGTGAAAAATAAATAAATAATTAAATAAATTATACAAAGATTTTTTTTTGAAATGTGAGCACGATGAACATATAATTGATATTTATATATAAAAAAAATTGTAGTTCCCTTTAGTTTAGGAAAATATTTTAAAAGTATGTAAGGTAAGTGATTAGCAATAAAATTTTGTAGTTTAGAAGAGTAATATATATATATTGGATTGTAGAATTGATAACAAGGTTTAAAACAGAAAAACGAAAGATGCCGATTTGAAAATAAGTACGAGATAGTAAAATAATTTTACACCCAGGGCGGTTTTAAAATCAGTGGAAGAATTTTAACTCAACCGAAAAATAAGAAATTTTCGAAATATATTATATAGTTTTTTTAAAGAATTTATGCTGAGCGAAAAAAAAACTTAATACGGAATTTCGAAAATACTTTCAGGCGGAGCAGAATAGGCCAAGAAAGGGATTCGAAGGATCAACGATAATCGTCCGAAAACGATCACGTGAATCGGAAGAAAGGAAAATGATCGCATGTTGGTTACACATAGGATAAGATGCAAGGGTTACGATGGGACCCTACGATCGATAACACAGAAGTGTAATGATCATAGAGACACTAGAAGTCAGGGGTCCTAATTATCGGGTCGTCTAAAGATTAGGATAACTCAGCTCTAAGACTTCCTAATGAGCTAGACTATATTCAGGATCTAAAGAGGAGGTTCCTAAGAGAATCAAGGTTACGTCCTGCTGGGCCCGAAATCGGTGGACCCGAGCGAACGACCCAAAGAGAGGGGTTCTAGAAATCTAACACGGTCAGAATCAAATGGGGACGTTAAGGTATCCTAGGACGAGGATGACTAGATCTTTAACCAAGGTGTCTGACTAACCAACTGGGTCGTCTATCTAAGTCTTCCTACCTAATTCAGACTTGTACGTGGATATTAAATGAATGCAGTACTTTTATTGTTCCGAACTTTTGCATGACCTGCATGGGCCACCACTAAAACCTGTCACGCCCCGCTTCCCAAAATGGACGGAGGCGAAGCGTGACAAGGCCCGCTTAGGCCAGAGCTGAGAAGCTCGGACCCAATAAGCGTCTGTAGAGGTACCATTTTAAACGACTTTCATGTTCTTGCATTATTATAGTTCGAAACAACAGAAAGTACGGAAAGGAAGTTGCATTTATTAAATTAGAGATATGATATCCAACAAGTACAAAGTCTAAAAAGAAGCCTAAGCGTGGCAACAAACTATCTAAAAGAAAACTGAAAGTAGTAACCTCAGAACGTGGCGACTAAAAGACCTCAAGGTCTGGTCCTTGTCAGGTACATTCTCTTGTGACGACGTCCTCGGCTCCACGTACTCCAGTAAGTCTGCCTCGTCGACGTACTCTGGCTCAACACCTGACGTACAGCACCAAAAGAAGGAACTGTACATCAGGTCAGG
Source organism: Scilla litardierei (assembly GCA_030789695.1). NCBI lineage: Eukaryota > Viridiplantae > Streptophyta > Magnoliopsida > Asparagales > Asparagaceae > Scilla > Scilla litardierei. Next base: position 117,593,280 of record CM061134.1, read on the forward strand.
TGTACAAAAAGGGTTAGACCAAACTGCAAGTGTATCAACTTTTAGACAACGTTTTACTGGTTGATTAGCATGCTGGGGTTATAAATGAGTAACAAACAGAAGTAACGCAGCAAGAAAGTAAAGCGTAACAAGTAGTAGTCGTAGCGTGTGCTACCAGCTACGGGACTAACCTACAGGTGTCAAGACAAGACGGGACGTGACGGAAACAAGGCAGGACAAGACAAGTGAGACACGAAAGGGTTCATGCCTTACGGTTCGAGGGGGATCAGACCCTCTTGCCGTGCGCACGCTCAACCCAACCCCAAACCCAGGAACTAAGGACAAGATTTACAGGGATCATTTCCGCTAAGGAAATATCCAAAACGCCCGAAGGCTTTTTACGTAACAGGGATCACTTTCGCGGGGGAAAGCATCCGAAACGCCCGAAGGATTTTTGAGTAACAGGGATCACTTCCGCTAGGAAAGCATCCGAAACGCCCGAAGGCTTTTTGAGTAACAGGGATCACTTCCGCTAGGAAAGCATCCGAAACGCCCGAAGGCTGTTTTTGAGTAACAAGGGATCACTTCCGCTAGGAGAGTGCCCTATTGCCCGCAGGCTGTGAATCTGTACAAGGGATCACTTCCGCTAAGAGTGCATCCGAAATGCCCAGCGGGCTTTTGTGCAAGACGGGACACGACGTGACGAGTACAGGAAGTTGTTATTCTAGGGTGTCCACACACACGCACACACATGATAGCCCTACAATATCAAAATTTGTTGTTGTCAGGCTCAGACTTCATCGTCAAGTCTGAGCCGTCAGGAGTCGTCCCGGACGCTATCATTTCACGTCCGGTTCTATTTATTCATAGTTAACAATTCTAACCAACTAAGGCCTAAGCACGGCCAAAAGTGCAAGTGAGATACACTTGCCTGCGATGGCGAGTGTGTCATCCGTCCAGGGTGTCAGGTCCAAGCGTCGTGTCCGCGGAAGTCCGTCTGAAATATCGCCACGGTGACGGTGTCAGGTCGTGATTTTCAATAACTCCTATTTAGGTTTCATTTCTAGGTTGTCGGGACTACCATAATCGTCAAAGTCACAATTCTTGGTGTTCTTGTTCAGCCTAAATCGACCACTACCCTATATGCACAGAAAATTTGCCCGATGGTCGATTTCTACGGTGAGCGGCGTTTTACTGGTGCGGTAAAGTAAATTTAGTTTGAGTTGGCCAGTTTTAGGTTGGGGTTTGATTGCACTATGGTGTGGGTTGCTACAAGTTTGGGGTACCAACCTGGATGATGTTCACACGTGAATCTGGCGTCGGATCTGAAAACAGTTACGGACCCCGTCACGGTTTCCGTTACTCCACTATGGTAGCGCGGTCATTCGTGTATCTATCTGCATCTTTTAAATAATAAGGATCAAGATTTCCAATAACAACACTTGCGAAAACCTCACAAGCGCAATCGACCTACAATCGATGACCGTGAATCCCACAACCCGGGATATTAACTCATACTAGTATTTGGTCCTGATATCAGTCTAAAATAATAATAATAATAAAACTATTTGACCAACTAACTTATTTAAACCTTGTGACCAAAATAAGTAGAAGCACTGTTACATGTAAATTACTATTTCCACTTACCCCACATGTATACTGATACATCCTAAAAATATAATAATAGCATATTATAAAGTTACTCTAAATTTATGGTATACCATATATGATGTTGTGAGTTCTGTCACATACCACCCAAACTGCACTCACTTACTAACTAAAATCATATAACAAAACTCTTCCCACTAGAGTTCGGCTCCTGTTAATTCACCCAGGGGTTATAAAAATTAAATTACTAATAATCCTACACTAAACTATTACCAGCCAAGCTTGAGTACATGATATAACTAGTTATAAATCAAAAATACCTAGAAATAATACTTACCTAAGTTCCTTACTCATCGCCTTGTTTCATGTAGAAGTGAAAGGCACGGCTGAGGCGAGATCAGCGACGATGGTAACCAACAGTCGCGTCAACAAAGCGGCAAAGGCAACGAGAGCAGCGGCAGCTAGGGGGAGGACCGTGGGTGAGGGTGTCACGGCCCGGAGATGGCCGTAGGAGCGAGCTGGAGGCGTGGCGATGAGACTGGGCAGTGCAGCGGGGTCGAGGGTAGGCGAGGGAGCTCCGGGGAATCGCCGGCGGGTCGTGTGGCGATCGGAAGAGGCGGCGGTGGCAGCTGTTGTCGAGGCCGCTGTTGCGGGTTCTGTGCGCTGAGCGGCCGGCGGTGGGAACAGTCGAGGTGGCCTGAGGGCTGAGACGGCGTCGGGGTTGACTGACGACGACCGGAGGACGGGTCGACACCGACGTGGGGCTGAGAGCGAGGGGAGAGGGTGAGTTGCGAGAGAGGGGAGGAGAAGAACTCGGCTTGCATTATTTGTGGCGGCTGCGAAATCTAAAACCTATGTTTTTTTGGGATTTGTATAGGGGAGAGGTTGTCACGTCATGCCTAGGGGAAGAAAATGTAGGGTAAGTTGCTGTGTTGCCTTAAGGGTTAGAACTATATATATAGCTTAGGTTTTCTTTTTATAATAAAAAGGCCAGTAGGTTCTCTTATATAGAAATAGGGTTTGTTCAGAGCATCACGTGAAGAGTACTGCTGATTTTAGGTGCTATCTGTTCGGCCTTTAGGTTGCTCTCATATAGGTGTACTTTAAAATGGGTGGGGGTTGTTGTACGTGGGTAGAGAGAGGGATGGGTGGAGAGAGAGGGTTGGTTAGTTAGGATATGCTAAAAAAACAATATGATTTCATTAAAACAGGTTGATGTGTTTTGTTTTTAACCCAACATCATTAACTAATAGCTATCCTAGGCTTGGCTTCAAGGAAATAACAATTATAAGTTGTTTTTACACGTACAGATTTTAAAAATTCAAATTTTATAAAAATATATTATAAAACTAAATAATGTGTTATAGTAGATTAGTCCATAGACATCCAAAAATTAGAAATAAAATACCGGGGTGCTCGCGCCTCCGAGAGGGTTATGAATACGGGGTTCGGTCAAGCGTCTGAGCTACGGACAACAGTAATAAAAATCAAATTCCAAAAAAAACGCACACGAAACACAACTACGCACGAAAACACGCACGGTCGGAAAGTGACCGTTACATTCTACCCACCTTAGAAATGATTCCGCCCTCGGAATCACGCACACTAAGTCTAATTAATAAAATTCATAAATACTTAAGCCTATAACTCCCATCTCTCACACCAGGATCTCTAATCTTGTAACTTCAATATCGTCCCTCAAATGATCCATCATAACCCTTCTTTTCACTGGGCAAAGCCACGATTAAACTCTTCTCCTAATACTTAACTATAGACCCATCACTACCGTTCAAATTTCCATCTCCAAGTCCTCACAAAAAATAATAATCGTCTTCTCAATAATATCTTTTAAATTTCTCAATCTCTTCCCAATGTTAATCAATCTCCAAGAAAAATGAGATTCTAGTCAACTACCAATCCAAGGCAAAACTCTGTCTATCTTATAATACCTTCACAAATCAACAATCGCCGTGTCTTCACTACCTTCTTGTCATATCTTCCCATAAATTTATCCACCAAATAATTTGATCTATCAGAATTACATCTCATCCTACTCACTATAACTAATCCCAACCGATATTAAGTCCGACTACCTAAACATCCATTTATCTCAACACGTCATGTCACTCCCAATGTATTCTCTCGTCAACTCAACAATCAAGTCTCGATGCTAATAAAAGCTCTACTCATACATCCCCTCATGGGTGTATTCATGTCGTTCATATCCAACATCTCCCACTCACACTTGAGGAGATTGTAAGGAAACATCTTTCCTTTAACTCTTCTATTTATCATACCGAGAAATAGGCCGTGTGACTGTTATGCGCATAGAGTCCGCTGTTGTGCACTTGTTAGAGATACACAACACCCCTCGAGGTGCAAAGTTGAGTAGATCAATGCATGCTTTACCCTAGATTGTTTCTTCACATTTCTTATACTTTATATTCAACAATTGAATCCCATCTGGATTACAATTGGCTGGCCTGCTTTGAATCTCTAAAGTCCAAATATGAATATGAAATCAATCTTCCTCTTCTTGCGATCCTTTCGATCTTGACTTGACTTGCTTTTCTAACATGCCCCGCCGGACCGAATTGACCATAGTCTATAAGCAACATGCTAAGATAGCAATCACCCAGTCAAATCTAAAGGAACCAATTAGAGTCCATAAGGGTAATGAGTTAAGACCCATGTGGTCTATGGGTCTCACATAATAGTAAATACAATTACTATTCTAACCCAATGGTCAAAATGCATACGTAGTATGATTACGTATTACAACATCACTCCTTTCCCAGGGAGCGTATGTCTCAATGATGTTGTAAGGATGATAACCAGACACCACAATGTCTGACTTTGAGTCCCTTTTACTACTCAAATAATCTTCTGGATCCACATCCCGCATAAGACAGATAGGATTTCAAAAATCCTCTTAGATCTTTTGAAAGCATCCATATGATGCAGATCTTTCATACGACCATTTTGTTTAAGTCATGACTCTAAATCGTCCGTCTAACGATTTTGACTTTAAACAGGTCTCATCTTTATTTTATCCGTCTGATAGAATAAAGGCGGTTGCTCATGTGAGAGAGCCAACCTTAATCTGTCCGACATACTAGAAAGTATAGCTGAGATTTCAAAAATGTACACAAACATTTCTTAAAAAATTCATATGCAATGTCGAAAAGAACTTATTCTTTTATTAAATTTGATCATTTACAGACATGGGAATTTACATTGGTACAACTCAGCTCTTACGCAATCCTTCAGATGATAAGTGTTTGTAAAACACATCTCTGGGGATCGCCTTCGTAAGCGGATCCGCTATCATCTCATGCGTAGATATGTACCTTATGTCTACCTTCTTGGTCTTATCATAGTCTTTTGCAAATTTGTAGCGGATATCTATGTGTTTGGTCTTACAATGAAATTTAGGATCTTTGACATAGGCTATAGATGCTTGACTGTCGCTGTGTATAGGTACAGCACCTGAGTCACTTGCATCAATTAGCATGTCTAAGATCTTCCTAAGCCAAACAGCCTCTTGGACTGCCATGCTAAATGCTACAAACTCGGCTTCCATAGTTGAAAGTGCGATGCAGGATTGTTTCTTGCTACTCCAGGATATTGCACCAGATCCGAGTAGAAAAACATATCCTGAGGTCGATCGTCGCTCATCGAGATCACCCGCCCAATCAGCATCAGTGCAGCCTTTGAGCCTCAAGGCATCTCCTTGATAGCATAAAGCATATTCCGCAGTTCCCTTAAGATACCGCAATATCCTCTTAACCGCTTTCCAGTGTACTTGCCCTGGATTGGATTGGTAACGACTTACCATTCCAACGGCAAAACAGATGTCCGGTCTTGTACACATCATAGCGTATATAAGACTACCAACTGCACTGGAATATGGAACTTTTTCCATAATTTCCTTTTCCTTTTGGTTCTTTGGACATGATTTCAGACACAAATTATCGCACTTGCTTATAGGGGTATCAATGGACTTGCAGTCCTGTATATTAAAACGTTCTAGAACCTTCTTTATATAAGTCTCTTATGAAAGAGAAAGAAGTTTCTTCGAACGATTCCTTGAAATCTTAACTCCAAGGATATATGCGGCTTCTCCCATGTCTTTCATATCAAAAACTGATGAAAGCCAAGCCTTGATATCCATCACAAAGCCCTTGTCATTTCCGGCTATTAAAATGTCATCTACATATAGAGACATAATAACATACTTGCTTTTAATCCTCTTGATATATACACAGTTATCTTCATCAAGCATGGAAAAACCATTTGATAAGACAACTTCTTGAAATCGTATATACCATTGCCTCGAGGATTGTTTAAGACCATATATGGACTTACGAAGTTTACAAACCTTATGTTCGTTTCCTTCTTTTACAAACACTGTTGGTTGTTCCATATAGATCTCCTTGTCCAATTCTCCATTGAGAACGGCAGTCTTTACATCCATCTGATGTAATTCGAGGTCTAAGCAAGCTACCATAGCCAGAATCAGGCGAATTGAGGTAAAACGGACAACATGTGAGAAGGTCTCTTCGTAGTCTATCCCTTCCTGTTGCGTAAAACCTTTCGCGACAAGGCGAGCTTTATATCTGTCAATAGAGCCATCAGCCTTATGCTTGATCTTGAGGACCCATTTGTTCCCAATAGCTCTACATCCTCTGGGTAAGTCAACTAAGTCCCAGACTTGGTTAACTTTCATGGATTCCAACTCCTCTTTCATCGTTTCCATCCATTTGTCTTTCGCAGGGCATGATACGGCCTGTTTGAAAGTAGCAGGCTCGTCATCATCTTGTAGTAAAGTCATAAAGGTTTGCGGAAATTCATCCTCAAATCTTAGAGGAGTCAACCTTGTACGACTACTACGTCCTATTTGAGATTCTTCAAGCCCTTGTTGACTCGAATTTAGATCAATTCTAATATCACTCCCATTTGGAATGTCGTTAGAAATGCTCCCACTTGGATCATTATTTTCGTATGGAATAGGATTAGCGTCATTCGTATCATCCATTGGTGAAGTTTGAAACGTATTTTCTTCTTCACCAAGAATTCTCCCACTCAAATGAGGTAATCCTTCTTGATCATTAATCTCAAATAGAGATAAGTCCTGACTTATCTCGCCCTGTCTTGGAAACTCGTTTTCCAAGAAAGTGACATCCCTAGACTCAAATTCAATTAGACCTCCATTGTCTTCCTGACTAACGAAAACATAACCTTTGGAGTTTTTTGCGTATCGTATAAAGATACATTTCCTTCCCTTTGGCCCAAGTTTGCCATACTTATGGGAGGAAATATGTGCGTAGGATGCACATCCCCAAGGTTTTAAAATGTTTAAGTCAGGAGATGTCACGCCCCGCTTCCCTAAAATGGAGGCGAGACGTGAAAAGGTCCGCACGAGAGTGGAGCTGTGAAGCCCCAAACCCGATAAGCGTCAATAAAACATAAGCAGGTCCCTGTAACCACAAGCGGAACAACAATAATAACACAAGGAGAGACAGAAACAAATCTCAATCTCAGAAAATGTCCAACCTTAAAATTAAGTTCAACATCCAGAAAAGCCACCAGGCTAAAAGAAAGAGTCTAAAGGCCCAGAACAAGGCCAAACAAAGACAAACGTAAACAGAGTATAGGTGCTACGCACCGACAACAAAACAACAGTCTAAAACAAAAAGGGGAAAGCTCAACGAAGACACTAGGACTGGTCCCCAGTGTCCACGTACTCCTCGCCAAACACAGACTCGGGCACGGCGTCCGCAAACACCTCGTCCTCAACAACGGACTCAGGCTCGGGATCTAACATGTGTCACCCAAAAGAGTAAAGGGGCACATGTCAGCAAGTCTAAAAGACTTGGGCAAGGAAACTGAAGGTAAGGTAAACTAGCAACCTATCATTTATAGTATGATGCATGGCATGGCAAGTATAGTATGGAAGTGACAAGTAAAGGGAAGTAGGAGTAGCAAGTATGTCATGGCTATCAAGTAAAACACGGATAAGTACCAGTCAAGTGAACAGTCAAGTAAACAAGTTGTGCACAGAGATACCGCCTGTTGGCTAGAGTGGCTGATTGGGCCAACTCCTAAGCTCAAGTGACCGTTTATCTCTACCTCTCCACGTGTATCGAGCCATGGAATTACCCCGAACACGGAATGCTCGCTTCTTGAACACGAGCCAGGAAGTGTATTTAACATGTATGGCGTAGGGTTATGCCTGCAACGCAGGTGCCTAGCCGGTAAACAAGTAGATCGGGCATTGGCTATTAACCAACTCACGTAGCCCGCTTCTGGAACACGGGCCAGGAAACACAAGTATTGCAGCGTGTGCTACGAATGCGACATACAACATGGATAGCATGGATGACAATTTATTCGCGTACCATTAATAAAAATTAAACATGACATGATCGTTATGCAACATGATAAATGACGGTCCTAGCTTCGTTGTCAAGCTAGTTCCAGAAATTGCGCCTAGGCGAGTATCATTTCGTCGCCTAGTCTCTTTTACGCCTACAACAAGCAAATGGCCTAAGACATGGCCCAAACCCTAAGTGTCAAGTTTCACTTGCCTAGCACTGAGGATGACGATCAACGAGGGTTCGTCTTGTAGTGCCCTAGGAAGCCACTGCACATGTACTAGAGGGGGGGGGGGGGGTGAATAGTACTTTTAAATAATAGGGAGAGTTATTCCTAATTATCGTGCATTTAACAAAAAACAATGCGGAATAACAACGATCAACAAGAATAAATGCAAACGCAAACAAATGGTTTAATGGGTTCGGATCCACCCAAGTCTCCCCGACTTGTTCCCGGTGATCCTACGTCCCAACCACCCGGATCCCTTCCGGATACTTGAGTTAGAAACCCTAACTCAAGATTTCCAATATGCCCACTTGCGAAAACCTCACAAGTGCAATCGACCTACAATCGATGAACATGAATCCCACAACCCGGGATCACGCAAAACCTCTCACAACCGAGAGTATACAATTCAAATATAACTGAAATGAAATGCTTACCAACAAAATACCTATGCCTTGAGATTTCTTACCAAATTAGGGCAAAGAGGATTTTGATGGAGGAAGAGTCACCAAACCCTAGCTTCAAGAAGATGACCAGCAGTGGAAGCCTAGGGATGAGATGGATGACCTAGAATCAAGCCCTTGGCTTGGAAGGCTCACAATCAATGAATCTCTCTTGAGGAATAAGAGTGAGGGAGAGATTCTTGAGAATGGGAGAGCTTGAAGATGAGAGTTGAAATCTTCTCTTTGAATCAATAGAACTCTGGAAATAGCAGCCTTGGATCCTATGAAATAACCCATCCAGGTATTTAAAGGATCAAGGGAAAAGAGAGAGAGAAACGTCACTTTCAAATCTCCAACGGCTCTAAACTGAAGCAGACTAGTCGGTCTAAGAAGGATCACTGACTGACTAGTTCATCAACTAGTCAGTCGGTGATTCAACATGGACCGACTAACAGCTCGACAGCCAAAAGAGAGATTTCCAGGCAACCTGAACTAGTCGGTCTAAGAAGACTTGCCAACCGACTAGTTTGCCAACTAGTCGGTCGGTGAGTGTTCTTGGACCGATTAAGAGTGAAATGCACGAAGCTGAATACAAGTTACACTAGTCGGTCTAAGAACAAATTCTGACCGACTAGTTTCACAACTAGTCGGTCGATGAATGTTCTTGGACCGACTAACTGTAAACAGTAACTCAGGCTGTACAGAGGCAAGCTCAACTAGTCGGTCTGAGAAGGATTCCTAACCGACTAGATCGTCATCTAGTCGGTCGGTGAACCTTCTTTGACCGACTAATTGATCGACATGGCAGAGCTGAAATGAGTTAGGACATCTAGTCGGTTCATGAAGAGTTTCCGACCGACTAGATCATCATCTAGTCGGTTGGTGACTCTACTTGAACCAACTAAGATGCACTAGAAGCCGAGGGAAGAAGCGATAGGCTTCGGGAAAGTTTCTAATGGCTTCTAAGATAATCCTAGCTCTAAGATATGAGCGATATGAAGATAGAATCGTAAGATATACTCAAGGCTTAACATTCTATAGATCGAAGCTAAAAGACTATAAATAAAACCTTAAAGAACGGTCTTCGAGAGCTTCGATCAATTCTTCATGACTTCCAAAACGGTCCAAAGGCTTCAACGAAGCTTTAGGCAATGAATACGAGCTTTGAGAAGTCTTGAGATGTCGCTTTGAATGTTCTCGTGAATTTGGCGACGATCTTCAATACTGCGCTCACAAATAGTTAGAACACGATATTTATTTTTGCTCATCATCAAAACCAAATCCGGGGAATCAATACTCAACATTCTCCCCCTTTTTGGTGATGACAAACCAACATAAATAATAATCAATAATAATGTACTAAATGAAATTTACTTACTCCCCCTGCATTGATGACACATTAGATCCATATGAAATAATAAACATATGCATCAATCAGGCGAGAAAATTAAAAATACAAATCCAGTTATCGAATTTGAAATACATTTATATTTTCTTAACTCCCCCTGAATCTAACATATGAAATTAGATTCATGCAAAACTATCATTTAGCACATGCCATTATTATATCTCTCCCCCTTTGGCATAATCCAAAAAGTGCGGGAGGAAGTCAATGATAACAAATCATGGCCAAATAATACATGAATCACGGGAGTCGAAGAATACGACCTCGGTCCAATGACACTAAAGTAAAATACCAAAACATATTAAAGGTGTGCCAAAGAGACCTTAGTCGAAAAACGAAAAATGAAGTCATCAAAATACCAATTGTAAATTCACGTATTGATGAAAGGAATTTATTCTCCAATATCAACATTTATAGCTATTTTAGTTCATGGAAAACAATTCTATGTTTTCATACAACTAAAGCTATTGAATCAAAATAAATCGTCGAGCGACGAAATCAATATCAGAGACATACATAAAATGTGCACAAAGGAATGATCCATCAGAAGAGTGGTGCACATCATAGAATATCAAATGACACAATATCGATCGATAATGAACATAAAGTAAAAGCACATCAAAACTAAGTGAAGTGTGCGATGAGAAGTGACAATGTGATAAAAGTAATACGAAAATCATCATTATAACTTTTAAAACATGTCATGCCAAAAATAGATATGAATGTCAAAGCATTTATGGCATTCACAATTCTATCATGCTAGGAGAAACAAAATGATACCAATGTAAAGAAATAGATTCTAACCAAGCATGCATTCAACCCTCATGGATACCAAATGTAATATCATACTTACAACATTAAGCTCCCCCTACATTGGTGCATTATCTAAGCACCATCAACTCCGTTTGAATGAAAGTCTTCGCAAATCGAGGAGTTAGTAGGGTTGGTATCCCACGGTGGATTGAACCTAGAAAACTTCATTTTGGTATCCAAAAACCCTTTTGGATCCAATGGGTTAGACAACAAATTTGAAATACGAAATTAAAATAATTGTAACCCATGAGTTAATGTAATCAAAATCAATTTTATAATCAAATGCCTTGGTACCCATAATATGATCATAAACTCATTGTACCAAGCATTGAAGAGTTAAAGGAACTAACCCTTCGGAAACCAAGTCCAAGAGGAACTTGACTTTCCAACATAATCATCATTCAAAATAACATCATTAATATAGGATTGCACATAAACATTCATATCATGATTGCTAGTGTTCTTGGGACCCCAAATAGTGTAAATTTTGGGAATCCTCTTCCTAGTGGTTGCATGCACAAAAGGTTGATTTCTATGTGGTGCATGTGGCCTAGGAGCATGAGATCTAGCAATAACATTATGATGAGCATGAGATCCATGATGTGGTGTAGCATACATACGTGGATAAGCATGAGGATGATTATGAGAGAAGGCATTCACATGTGGATTAGATGTGTGAACATAAGCATTAGGATGTGCATGAGCATGATTACGTGCATGTGGGTGTCTCATATGAGTGTTTGCACGTGCTCGTGGGTGCGGAGCATAAAAATCATTATTTGCATGCACCGGTGGAGTAGGATGTGTGTTCCTACGTGGCATAGCATGTGAGTACAAAAATGCATGACCCCTCTTTGGAGGTCTACCCAAAGTGGTTTTCTTTCCAATCGGGGGTGTGTACGAAGTGGAAGCACTATTGGTAGGAGAACTACCAATGGGGTGTTTGTTCCCACTCGTCGAGGCATCGGATGTCGGCCTAACAAAGGTGGTAGGCGATTTGGATGAGTCTTCCATCTTATACCCCAAGCCAATGTGGTGTTTGGCCGGAAGTAAGTCATTTAGGATATTATCCAAATGGCCCTTACCTCTATTGAAATCATTGATACGGCCTAACATGCACTCATACTTCTCTTTGAGAGAATGCAAAGAAGCATCCAAAGTGGATACTTGCGATGTGAGTGCATAAACACGTGATTTGAGATTCTTATTCTCAATACTCAAAGTTGAGTTTTGAGACGTCAAATCCGCTATCACATGTTCATCCGAATCCTCAACTAGAACATGCTCAAGTTGAGATTTGAGGGACTTCACCTCATTTCTCAACAAGCCATTATGAGTAAGCAAACTTGCTTTCTCATTGGCGAGTGTCTCAACAATGGTGTCATTGTTGGTGATGGTAGACTTAGGAGAGGTTTGGAGGCTAACAAGTTCATCTTTGGTCTTATTATATCTATCTACTAATTTAGTAAATTTAGACCAAATTTCTTGGTTTGCTAACCTCATTTCATCAATAGTAGGTTCTCCGCTTTCATCCTCGCTACCATCCTCGCTTTCATCCTCACTATCATCGAATGAGGACTTTCGATCTTTTGCCTCATTAGCCATGAAGCAAAGTTTTGCTTTCTCCACATGTCCAACATCCGACTCTCCACTTGAGGAATCCTCCTCGGAGTCAGTGAATGTGACAACAAGTCCTTTCTTGTACTTTCTCGACTTGTCGTACTTCGATGCTTTCCCCTTCTCCTTGTGTTTGTAGAGAGGACAATCCGGTTTGATGTGTCCTGGCTTGTTGCATTTATAACACACGGGAGTAGAAGCATTAGTCGAACTAAATTTAGATTTATTCAAAGATATACCTTCTCGGAGGAATCGATCGAACTTCCTTGCCATACGGGCAATGGATTCCATGTCCAATTCGTCTTTCGATTCTTCATCATCGATAGATGGAGCGGCCTTGAAGGTAATCGCCTTTTCTTTGGCTCATATTGCTTCAAGTACGCTTTCATCTTTTCCTTCATTCGGATCTTACTATCCTTGCATACCTCATAAGACAACAAGGTACCCATTAGTTGTATGACGGTATATTTATTCATGTCGTTACCTTCCTCAATGGCGAAGGTACGCTTTTCCCAATATGATGGAAGACCGTCGATAATCTTCGCGACTTTCTCCTTTTGGGTATAGACCTTCCCAAGAGCTTCCAAGTCGCTTGATATATCCACGAAGAGAGCGTAATATTCCTTCATGGTTTCGCCCTGCTCCATATGAAACAACTCAAATTCTTTATTAGCAACGACGAGTTTAGAATCTTTTACCGTACTCGATCCTTCGTGCAATATGAGGAGTTGGTTCCATATGTGATATGCACTCTTACATGTGCATATCTTGTTGAAGTCCTCGGGCTCCAACGCACAATTCAAGGCATTCATTGCCTTGGCATTGGCTACTTCCGCGGCAACCTCCGCGGGAGTCCACTTTGCGAAATCTTCTTCGGAAGGCTCGACATACTCCGTCATGGTGGCTCTCCATAGTGAAGCGCTCCGGAGGAAAATTTGCATCCTGCATTTCCAGTACCCATAGTTGGTATCGTTGAAGTGTGGAGGCCTGACTGAGGATAGTCCTTCCATAACTGAAGAAGCTCCATCGCGGTTCTTGAAGACGTTGTAGTCGTTGTTCGTCATAGCTTTGAACTTCGGCTATATGTAGCTTTGAACCTTGGCTATGTGTAGCTTTGAACCTTGGCTCTGATACCAATTGTAGTGCCCTAGGAAGCCACTGCACATGTACTAGAGGGGGGGTGAATAGTACTTTTAAATAATAGGGAGTGTTATTCCTAATTATCGTGCATTTAACAAACAACAATGCGGAATAACAACGATCAACAAGAATAAATGCAAACGCAAACAAATGGTTTAATGGGTTCGGATCCACCCAAGTCTCCCCGACTTGTTCCCGGTGATCCTACGTCCCAACCACCCGGATCCCTTCCGGATACTTGAGTTAGAAACCCTAACTCAAGATTTCCAATATGCCCACTTGCGAAAACCTCACAAGTGCAATCGACCTACAATCGATGACCGTGAATCCCACAACCCGGGATCACGCAAAACCTCTCACAACCGAGAGTATACAATTCAAATATAACTGAAATGAAATGCTTACCAACAAAATACCTATGCCTTGAGATTTCTTACCAAATTAGGGCAAAGAGGATTTTTATGGAGGAAGAGTCACCAAACCCTAGCTTCAAGAAGATGACCAGCAGTGGAAGCCTAGGGATGAGATGGATGACCTAGAATCAAGCCCTTGGCTTGAAAGGCTCACAATCAATGAATCTCTCATGAGGAATAAGAGTGAGGGAGAGATTCTTGAGAATGGGAGAGCTTGAAGATGAGAGTTGAAAGCTTCTCTTTGAATCAATAGAACTCTGGAAATAGCAGCCTTGGATCCTATGAAATAACCCCTCCAGGTATTTAAAGGATCAAGGGAAAAGAGAGAGAGAAACGTCACTTTCTAATCTCCAACGGCTCTAAACTGAAGCAGACTAGTCGGTCTAAGAAGGATCACTGACCGACTAGTTCATCAACTAGTCGGTCGGTGATTCAACATGGACCGACTAACAGCTCGACAGCCAAAAGAGAGATTTCCAGGCAACCTGAACTAGTCGGTCTAAGAAGACTTGTCAACCGACTAGTTTGCCAACTAGTCGGTCGGTGAGTGTTCTTGGACCGACTAAGAGTGAAATGCACGAAGCTGAATACAAGTTACACTAGTCGGTCTAAGAACAAATTCTGATCGACTAGTTTCACAACTAGCCGGTCGATGAATGTTCTTGGACCGACTAACTGTAAACAGTAACTCAGGCTGTACAGAGGCAAGCTCAACTAGTCGGTCTGAGAAGGATTCCTAACCGACTAGATCGTCATCTAGTCGGTCGGTGAACCTTCTTTGACCGACTAATTGATCGACATGGCAGAGATGAAATGAGTTAGGACATCTAGTCGGTTCATGAAGAGTTTCCGACCGACTAGATCATCATCTAGTCGGTTGGTGACTCTACTTGAACCAACTAAGATGCACTAGAAGCCGAGGGAAGAAGCGATAGGCTTCGGGAAAGTTTCTAATGGCTTCTAAGATAATCCTAGCTCTAAGATATGAGCGATATGAAGATAGAATCGTAAGATATACTCAAGGCTTAACATTCTATAGATCGAAGCTAAAAGACTATAAATAAAACCTTAAAGAACGGTCTTCGAGAGCTTCGATCAATTCTTCATGACTTCCAAAACGGTCCAAAGGCTTCAACGAAGCTTTAGGCAATGAATACGAGCTTTGAGAAGTCTTGAGATGTCGCTTTGAATGTTCTCGTGAATTTGGCGACGATCTCCAATGCTGCGCTCACAAATAGTTAGAACACGATATTTATGTTTGCTCATCATCAATACCAAATCCAGGGAATCAATACTCAACACGTCTCACGGACGCTAATCTATGGGGAAGTCGCTGTTATGGAGAAACAATCATCAAGACAACATTCATTCATTAGGGTTTCACAAAAACATAACGGGTTATGAAAACATTAAGAGATCGATTATTACCGTATCGGAAGCGGAAGAATGATGCCAAGCAAGCACGGCAACGGAAGAAACGCTCCGGGGAACCTAGGGTTCAGATCTGGAATAGATGGGGAAATTCTGGAGAAATGGGGTTTTGGGGGATTTTGGGGGATTTGATGAAGGTTTGAGGAAGATGAGAGGTAGAATGTGTTAAGTGAGAGTTTGGATGATGGATTTTGGGCTTGGGATGAAGGAATAAGGGTTTGAGGTAGTAGGGGGCTCAATGGGGGAGAAATTAGGTTTAGAGTTGAAGAATAAGAAGAAGAAAACGTTTGGGAGGGGTTTAAATAGGAAGTGCTGGCGGCTGCCCAGAAATTAGGGTTTCGACACTGATTAGTCGGTCAAAGAAGGTTGGCTGACCGACTAGTTTAGCAACTAGTCGGTCGGTCAATTAGCTGTGACCGACTAACACCAAGCAGCGAAATTAGGGAAAAATCTGGGTAATGAATTAGTTGGTCAAAGAACAACCACTGACCGACTAGTTTGGGAACTAGTCGGTCGGTTGACCAACGCAGACCGACTAAGTCCAAACAGTAACTCCTGTACAAAAATAGGATTTAGATTTAGTCGGTCAAAGAACAATTACTGACCGACTAGTTTTGAATCTAGTTGGTCGTTGAACGTTCTTAGACCGACTAAGAATGAATAGTACTTGGTGTCAAAAATGATCATAGAGCTAGTCGGTTAAAGAACGATTGCTGACCGACTAGGTTGCAACCTAGTCGGTCGACCAATGTTCTTAGACCGACTAACGATAAACAGTAACTCCTGAACATTTAACAAAGCCCACTAGTCGGTTCAAGAAGGTTTTCCGACCGACTGGATCGTCATCTAGTCGGTCGGTGCCCCTTCTTATACCGGCTAATGTGCACCAAAAGTTCCGAAATGGAGCGCGAAGCTCTGGGATCGATTCCTAAGACTCCTAGGCTTGATCGAACAATAAGATATGACCGATATGAAGCCCGTCACGTATGACTTACTCCAAAATCGACGATCAACGGAAGAAGCTAGGAAAACGCGACGAAACGATCGAAAATGAAAGCTACGGAGAAGAAAACCACACACAAGGAGAAAATCCACCAAAACATATAATACAATATAATAAATCCAGATACATGAAAACCAGTCGTTACATCCTCCCCAACTTAAGAAAAATTCCGTCCTCGGAATTTCCCAACACTCACGTGTCCGGGAACAAAAGTGGGAAACGCTCTCGCATCTCATCCTCATTCTCCCAAGTAGACTCTCCAGGCGAGCCGTGTCGCCACATCACCCTCACAAGATTGACAACCTTGTTCCGAAGTGACTTCTGACTCCTGTCCAGAATCTGCACTGGCTGCTGGTCATACGTCATATCGGGGCGAACGGTAATCTCCGAGAAATCCACAGCATGAGATGGATCGCTAATGTATCGACGAAGCTGCGACACATGGAAAACATTGTGAACTCCCTCCAAAGATGGCGGCAAGGCTAAGCGGTAGGCTACCTCACCAACTTTCTCCAGAATGTCAAACAGTCCAATGTATCACGGGCTCAACTTCCCTCGCTTCCTAAAACAAATCACTCCACCATTTGGGGAAATCCTCAGAAACACATGATCTCCAGGCTGAAACTCCAAAGGACGACGTTTAGCATCTGTCCAATGCTTAAAACGGTACTGAGCAATCCTCAATCTCTCCCGAATATTCCTGACGACCTCCACAGCCTCCACAATCATCTCAGGCCCCAACAGCTCCCGATCGCCAACGTCATCCCAACTCAATTGCGATCGACATTTCCTCCCATACAAAGCGGCGAAAGGCGCCATGCCAATAGACGCCTGATAGCTGTTGTTGTAAGAAAACTCCACCAGATGTAGATGGTCCTCCCACGAACCCTTGAAATCCAACATGCACGCCCTCAGCATGTCTTCCAAAATCTGAATCGTCCTCTCGGACTGGCCATCTGTCTGCGGATGGTACGCCGTGCTGAAACTCAGACGCGTACCCAAACTCTTCTGCAAACTCTGCCAGAACTGAGATGTGAATCTCGTGTCTCTGTCCGACACGATACTCACGGGGACCCCATGAAGTCGCACGATCTCCTGCACGATTCACGTTACATCACAATCTAAGCTAGGAAAAGGAAACAGAAACGGAGAGTAAAAGAATTTACCTCCATGTATATCCCTGCTAGCACCTTAGTGGACTGTCCTACTCGGAATGGAATAAAGTGCGTGGATTTGGTCAATCGGTCTACGATCACCCAAATCGCGTCATTCTGCTTCGGACTCCGAGGTAGTCCAGTCATGAAATCCATAGTGATGTGTTGCCACTTCCACTCCGGAATCGGAAGCGGTTGTAGCAACCCGGCCACACGCTGATGCTCTGCCTTCACTTGTTGGCAAACCAAACACTTGGCTACACTCCTAGCCACACTCCTCTTCATACCATGCCACCAATAATTCAGACGAAGATCCTTGTACATCTTGGTCCCACCAGGATGCACAGAATACGGTGAACTGTGTGCCTCCACCATCAACTCCTCTCTAGTATCCCCAGCTGGCACACACAACCTGGCTCCAAACCTCAGCGAGCCATCCTCATGAATCAAAAAGTCAGTCCGCAGACCGGCTTCTACCTGTTCCCGAATCTTCACCAGCTTCAGATCCTCAGCCTGGCCAGCCTTGATCCGATCCACAATCGTCGACTGTATCTGCATACACATCAACGAAGAAGCCTCCCCAGGAAGAACAATCTCCACACCAGACTCGCAAAAATCCTGCTGCAATCTCCACTGCGAGGTCAAAATCATCACCGCTGGAAGCCTACTCAGCGCATCAGGAACCACATTCACCTTGCCAGGGTGATACTGTAAATCAATCTCATAATCCGCCATGAGCTCCAACCATCGACGTTGTCGCATGTTGAGCTCCTTCTGAATAAAAATATACTTCAAGCTTTTGTGATCGGTGAAGATCTTCACTTTCTCACTCAGCAGGAAGTGCCTCCAAATCTTGAGCGCAAACACAACAGCAGCCAACTCCAAATCATGCGTCGGGTAATTCTTCTCATGAGTCTTGAGCTGACGAGACGTATAAGCCACAACATGCCCGTGCTGATGCAACACACAACCGAGACCCTTGCCAGAAGCATCGCAAAAGATCTCAAATTCGCCGCTGCGATCAGGCACAACAAGAATGGGGGCAGTCGTCAATCTCTCCCTCAGAACACCAAAGGCATTCTCACAATCACCCGACCAAACAAAAGGTACATCCTTCCGCGTCAATCTGGTCATCGGCTCGGTAATACGGGAAAAGTCCTTAATGAAACGCCGATAGTAACCAGCAAGTCCAAGGAAACTCCAGATCTCAGACGCTGACTGCAGAACAGGCCACTCTCTGATGGCCCTAATCTTCTCGGGATCCACTGAAATACCATCCCCAGTCACCACATGCTCCAGAAAAGCAACTCTATCCAGCCAAAACTCACACTTCGAAAACTTAGCATACAAACGATGCTTCCTCAAAATCTCCAATAC
The DNA here is from genome assembly GCA_030789695.1 of Scilla litardierei. Taxonomy (NCBI): domain Eukaryota; kingdom Viridiplantae; phylum Streptophyta; class Magnoliopsida; order Asparagales; family Asparagaceae; genus Scilla; species Scilla litardierei. The sequence goes on from CM061134.1 coordinate 117,612,266, forward strand.
CGTCCTCAAGTGCGATGCATGCTCCTCCTCCGACTTTGAATAGATCAGAATGTCGTCAATAAAGATAACGACAAACTTATCCAAAAAGTCATAGAAAATCAGGTTCATCAGATTCATGAAAACTGCGGGTGCGTTAGTTACGCTGAAAGGCATAACCATAAACTCATAGTGTCCATACTTCGTCCTGAAAGCTGTCTTCGGAACATCATCCTTCTTCACCTTCAGCTGATGATAACCACTCCTCAGATCCAACTTCGAAAACACCCTCGATCATCCAAGCTGATCAAAAATATCATCGATGCGAGGCAACGAGTATTTGTTCTTGATGGTCACCGCATTCAACTCCCGATAGTCCACGCACATGTGACGCGAACCATCCTTCTTCTTCACTAGCAGCACCGGTGCTCCCCACGGAGACACACTAGGATTGATATAACCCTTCTGCAAAAGCTTATCCAGCTGCTTCCGCAATTCCTCCAACTCGGCGGGTGCCATACGATATGGTGCCTTCGAAATGGGATGCGCACCTGGAATAAGATCAATAGAAAACTCCAAAGCTCGATCAGGCGGCAATCCAGACATCTCCTCGGGGAAGACGTCATCAAAATTTCGCACCACAGCTGGCCTCTCCAACTCCATCTGCATAGCCACAACCTCCACCGGCCTGGCCCGAAATCTGACAGGACCAAGCGAGCTGCTACCATGGCTGAACTCAAATACAAGATGTCCGAGAATCTCGAACACCACCTTCTTCCTCCGACAGTCGATCGTAGCATAGAAGCTCGCAGGCCAATCCATCCTAAGGACCGCATCGTAGTTGATGATGTCGTGGATAATGAAATCAGCACAAAGCTCACGTCCACAAACCACCAACGGGCAAGAATTGCACCCACGATGCACCGAGACCACACCGTTCCCTGTGACGATATTCCAACTCTTAGGAAGAGAGGACGTCGACAAGGAATGCTTCTCCACAAAGCTCCGGGCCAAAATGCACATCGACGCACCTGAGTCAAAGAGGACTCGTGCAGGAAATGTGTAAACCAAAACCACACCTAGTAAACAGTCTAACAATCAAATCCTATGCTAGCAACAAACATGAGCAAGCAACCAACATAATCAACAATCAAACTAACTAAGGAAGAAAATAGCTAGAATGAGCGTTACCTGTAATAACCTCGTCCATGGCCATGCTCTCCTCCTGAGTCATCAGAAAGGCCTGCCCTCTCGGTGGAACAACCTGCCGAAAGGCCTGTCTCTGTGGAACAAGGGGTGCTCCACGTCCAGCGGGCACATGGGCTCTCTGCTGCAACGGTGGTGCTGCAACAGGTGCCCTCCAAGGCTGCTTCGACCTCGGACAATCCTTCATGGCATGAGTAGGATCCCCACAGACGACACACTGGCCCAGGAATCTCCTACACTGATCCTTGACGTGCCCGGTCCTACCGCGGAAATGGCAAGTCTTCAGAATAGGCCCTCCTGGCCTCTTGAACTGAGCTGGCTGATTAGGCTTGAAACCAGGCCTAACCACCGCTCTGGCATGCTCCATAGGCCTCTTCCCAGCACCAGAAACATGTCCCCTCCTTTGACTCAGGTTCAGCTCCTGCCGCCTTGCAGCGACCAGAACCTTCTGATAAGAGTCCAGATCAGAGGAAGACACAAAACTCTGGAGCTCCAAAACAAGTCCCTGCAGGAACCTCTGAGCCCTCTCATCAGCATCCTGCACCATCTTCGGCGCGAACCGACTAAGACTAGTGAACTCTTGGTGGTACTGGTCCACCGTCAAGCTCCCTTGCTTCAGATCAATGAAACGCTGCAGCATCTCCTTCTTAGCAGCCTTCGGAAAGAACTCCTCATCAAACCTGGACTTAAAGGTAGCCCAAGATATCGGCTCCACCAGCATCTTCTCTTCTGCATCCCACCAGTTCCGAGCATTATCCTTGAGTTACCTCTTCGCCAAATCAACCCATCCAGCCGGGGTGATCTTGGCCATCTTCAAGTTATCCTCAATGTTCCGAATCCACTCATCGGCAGCCAGAGGACCCTCAGACCCATCAAAATATGCGGGACCCAGCTCCCGAAATTGCTTCGCTCCCGGCTCGGAGCGAGGGGGCCTCCGGAGTCGCCCGAGGAGATCGACCAGCCGGAGCATTCTGGACTTGCATGAGCACGCCTTGCTGCACCTGCATCATTTGAAGCATCATCTGCATCATCTCCCCATTGGTGGGTTCATGCTCAGGCTCCTCGTCATGAGGGGGCGCACCACTACCTCCACCACGGGTGATTCGTCTTCCTCCCATCTAGTGACACAGAAAACGAACAATTAGACTCATAGCTTATGACTCGGACGTCGAACTTAGTTTATTGGACATTCTAATATTATTATCGCTATTCCGACAATTCGCAGGTACAGAAGGACCTGCATGGGCCACCAACAAAACCTGTCACGCCCCGCTTCCCTAAAATGGAGGCGAGACGTGAAAGGTCCGCATGAGAGTGGAGCTGTGAAGCCCCAAACCCGATAAGCGTCAATAAAACATAAGCAGATCCCTGTAACCATAAGCGGAACAACAATAATAACACAAGGAGAGACAGAAACAAATCTTAATCTCAGAAAATGTCCAACCTTAAAATTAAGTTCAACATCCAGAAAAGCCACCAGGCTAAAAGAAAGAGTCTAAAGGCCCAGAACAAGGCCAAACAAAGACAAACGTAAACAGAGTATAGGTGCTACGCACCGACAACAAAACAGCAGTCTAAAACAAAAAAGGGGAAAGCTCAACGAAGACACTAGGACTGGTCCCCAGGGTCCACGTACTCCTCGCCAAACACAGACTCGGGCACGGCGTCCGCAAACACCTCGTCCTCAACAACGGACTCAGGCTCGGGATCTAACATGTGTCACCCAAAAGAGTAATGGGGCACATGTCAGCAAGTCTAAAAGACTTGGTCAAGGAAACTGAAGGTAAGGTAAACTAGCAACCTAGCATTTATAGTATGATGCATGGCATGGCAAGTATAGTATGGAAGTGACAAGTAAAGGGAAGTACGAGTAGCAAGTATGTCATGGCTATCAAGTAAACCACGGATAAGTACCAGTCAAGTGAACAGTCAAGTAAACAAGTTGTGCACAGAGATTCAGCCTGCTGGCTAGAGTGGCTGATCGGGCCAACTCCTAAGCTCAAGTGACCGTTTATCTCTACCCCTCCACATGTATCGAGCCAGGGAATTACCTCGAACATGGAATGCTCGCTTCTGGAACACGAGCCAGGAAGTGTATTTAACATGTATGGCGTAGGGTTATGCCTGCAACGCAGGTGCCTAGCCGGTAAACAAGTAGATCGGGCATTGGCTATCAACCAACTCACGTAGCCCGCTTCTGGAACACGGGCCAGGAAACACAAGTATTGTAGCGTGTGCTACGAATGCGACATACAACATGGATAGCATGGATGACAATTTATTCGCGTACCGTTAATCAAAATTAAACATGACATGATAGTTATGCAACATGATAAATGACGGTCCTAGCTTCGTTGTCAAGCTAGTTCCGGAAATTGCGCCTAGGCGAGTATCATTTCGTCGCCTAGTCTCTTTTATGCCTACAACAAGCAAATGGCCTAAGACATGGCCCAAACCCTAAGTGGCAAGTTTCACTTGCCTAGCACCGAGGATGACGATCAACGAGGGTTCGTCTCACGGACGCTAATCTACGGGGAAGTCGTTGTTATGGAGAAACAATCATCAAGACAACATTCATTCATTAGGGTTTCACAAAAAATATAACGGGTTATGAAAACATTAAGAGATCGATTATTACCGTATCAGAAGCGGAAGAATGATGCCGAGCAAGCACGTCAACGGAAGAAATGCTCCGGGGAACCTAGGGTTCAGATCTGGAATAGATGGGGAAATTCTGGAGAAATGGGGTTTTGGGGGATTTTGGGGATTTGATGAAGGTTTGAGGAAGATGAGAGGTAGAATGTGTTAAGTGAGGGTTTGGATGATGGATTTTGGGCTTGGGATGAAGGAATAAGGGTTTGAGGTAGTAGGGGGCTCAATGGGGGACAAATTAGGTTTAGAGTTGAAGAATAAGAAGAAGAAAACGTTTGGGAGGGGTTTAAATAGGAAGTGCTGGCGGCTATCCAGAAATTATGGTTTCGACACTGATTAGTCGGTCAAAGAAGGTTGGCTGACCGACTAGTTTAGCAACTAGTCGGGTCGGTCGATTAGCTGTGACCGACTAACACCAAGCAGCGAGATTAGGGAAAAACCTGGGTAATGAATTAGTCGGTCAAAGAACAACCACTGACCGACTAGTTTGGGAACTAGTCGGTCGGTTGACCAACGCAGACCGACTAAGTCCAAACTGTAACTCCTGTACAAAAATAGGATTTAGATTTAGTCGTTCAAAGAACAACTACTGACCGACTAGTTTTGAATCTAGTTGGTCGTTGAACGTTCTTAGACCGACTAAGAATGAATAGTACTTGGTGTCAAAAATGATCATAGAGCTAGTCGGTTAAAGAACGATTGCTGACCGACTAGTTTGCAACCTAGTCGGTCGACCAATGTTCTTAGACCGACTAACGATAAACAGTAACTCCTGAACATTTAACAAAGCCCACTAGTCGGTTCAAGAAGGTTTTCCGACCGACTGGATCTTCATCTAGTCGGTCGGTGCCCCTTCTTACACCGGCTAATGTGCACCAAAAGTTCCAAAATGGAGCGTGAAGCTCCGGGATCGATTCCTAAGACTCCTAGGCTTGATCTAACAATAAGATATGACCGATATGAAGCCCGTCATGAATGACTTACTCCAAAATCGACGATCAACGGAAGAAGCTAGGAAAACGCGACGAAACGATCGAAAATGAAAGCTACGGGAAGAAAACCACACACAAGGAGAAAATCCACCAAAACATATAATATAATATAATAAATCCAGATACATGAAAACCAGTCGTTACAGGAGAATTTTGGTTCCACAACTCATAAGGAGTGGAGCTAACTGATTTCGAGGGTACGCGGTTCAAAATGAAAGTAGCCGTTAATAATGTATCACCCCAAAAGGTGATTGGCAAGTTAGCTTGCGCCATCATTGAACGGACCATTTCCATTAAAGTCCTATTCCTCCTTTCAGCAACACCATTTTGTTGAGGAGTATAAGGCATAGTTACCTGATGTACTATGCCCTTTTCATCACAAAGTTCCTTAAAACTTGTTAATTGATATTCACCGCCCCTATCGGTTCGCAAGACCTTAATCTTGCGATCTAATTGATTCTCTACTAAACTCATATAGTTTTTAAAGCAGGTTAATGCTTTGCTTTTATGGGATATCAAATAGATATGTCCGAATCGGGTGAAATCATCAATAAAAGTGATGAAATAGGACTTCCCGCGTCTTGTCTTGACATTCATCGGACCACATATGTCCGAATGGATGAGCTGTAATGGAACCTCGGCCCTTGTGCCGGTTCCAAACAGCTTGCGACAAGATTTCCCTACAAGGCAATGTTCGCAAGTCGACATTACGACCTTTGAAACATTGGATAGAAGGCCACGTTTGGCAAGTCTATCCATCCGTGTTGGTCCAATGTGACCAAGCCTTGCGTGCCAACAAATTATATCTGACTCATAAGTCGAAGAATTTGCGACAATGAAATTTTCATTACTTAATGAAGAGTCATACATTGTATTTAATACAATAAATCCTTTAAATACATACCCAGAACCAATAAGAGTATTATTACAAAACAAGTCCACTTTACAATTTTGAAAGAACCAGCTATAACCAAGACCCATTAACACGACCACAGATATAATATTCCTTCGAATATCTGGAGCGAAGAGGACATCATGTAGTAAGAGAGTGTGGTCGTTGTCCAAGACTAGCTTGCAAGTCCCAACGCCTTTCACTTCAACACGTGTGTTGTTTCCTACATAAATCCACTTTGTTCCTTGGGGTATCCGATGATACTCCACGAAGGACCGTCTGTCCCTTGCTATGTGGTCGGTGGCACCTGAATCAATTATCCAAAATGGATTAGATTCTACAAGAAATATTGAACTAGAAACACATATGTAACTAGTATTACAAGTTACCTTGTCACCTTCATCCGTACAAGAACGGGTGTAGTGACCTAACTTGTTGCACTTGAAGCACTTGATCCTCTTCAAGTCTTTCTTCTTGTGCCATTTCTTGTGCCCACCCTTATGTTTGGGTTTCTTGGTAGACTCAGGTTGCTTATTACGTTCATTATTAGACTTCGAACAATCTTTCCGTTTCTTTCCCCCGTGTGAGGAACTAGCAACCATGTGCACTTCTGCACTTGGCTTGGCAGCCGCAAGCCGCTCTTCCTCTAATTCGAGGTGCTTAGAAACATTGCTGAAAGTCTTGATGCTCTCATTGTGAGTGAGATGCATCTTCATTTGGTCCCACCCATTTGGCAGGGAACGTATGACTGCTTGGATTTGTTGCTCATCAGTGAGCACATGACCTGCATCCTTTAACTCTGAGATTAGATTCGCCATACGTCGCAGATGTTTCCCCATGGAATGATCTGGACGTTTCGTGTATGAATCAAATCTTATAGTTAAAGAACGAAGTTTGGACACCGATGTGCTACCAAACTTCTCCTCAAGCTTGCACCATATGTCCATGGCTAAGTCATGCTCTTGGAAGATGCGCATTATGTCATCGGCCATACTGCTCAATAACGTAATGCGAGCTATCTTGTTCTTCCAAGACCAAGCATCAAAAGCTTCCTTGTCTCGTCTGTGTTGGGCCGTAGTGCCCAACTCGGGTTCAATCATTACGTTCTTTAGAGTTTCGAGCACTTCTTGCTCCTCTAGAACGTATTGTATCTTGATGGACCATAGTTTGTAATTATCGCCGTTGAGTTTTTCACCTCTGTTTAACTCAGCGACGATATTCTTTGAAGCGGAAGACATTTTACTTTTAAAATGCTGCAAAAGACACAAAACCAAAGGTTTTATCAAAAACATTGCATTAAAAATTCTTAAAATATAATTCCCACTTGAAATGATAATAGAATATCCAATTTGGATAGTTCTAATTTCAACTCCCACTTGGAATGATATTTATAATTTGATAAGTTACTTTCGAAAAATATTGAAGATGTTACTCTAGAATCGGAAAGGTCACTACGTTTCCAATCACCATCTAGAGTAACTTTCAATATTTCTCCCTCACTTATCAAACGATAGTACTCTTATAGTACTTTGCAGCGGAAAAAGCGTTATTGAAAACGTATTTTTCAAAAGCAAAAACGATACTTCAACTTAGTACCCTTATGATACTAGCAAAATATACGGTAATCCCTGGCCATTTGCCGGGATGAGCTGTAGCCGTACCAAGGCCGGATCCCCCCCTTGGGGATTTTTCTGCAAGCAATCGTCGCCGGCTCCCATATGGATCCATGCGCTCCCCTTCTGTACGGGAATTTACCGCAGATAACTGCCGTCGGCCCCGTATGGACCGGTCATGCATGTCACATTCATGCAAGCTCCCCCCTGAAAATACAGGGTTAACCTGGGCTCTACCGGGGCTCGGCACTGGCCGAGACCGGGGCCGGCACTGGCCGGACACTGGCCTCGGCCAGTGCCGGCAGGCCTTGGCCTGGCCGTGGCCACTGCCAGGGCCTGGCCGTGGCCACTGCCAGGGCCGGCCTCGGCCACTGCCAGGGCCGGCCTCGGCCAGGCCCTGGCCTCTGCCAGGGCCGGCAGGGCCATGTCCCTGGCCCTGGCCGAGGCCGGCCAGGGTCTGGCCCTGGCAGGCCGGCCCCTGGCTCTGGCCGAGGCCGGCCAGGGCCTCCTGGCCCTGGCTGGCCAGGGCCGGCCTGGCCGTGGCCCGGCCAGGGCCGGCCTGGCCGTGGCCCGGCCATGGCCCTTTGGCCATGGCCGGCCATGGCCCATATGGCCATGGCCGGCCACCCCCATTGCATGGGGTTGGCCGCACACCCCCCGGAGGGGTGGCCGTGGTGGTTTTTGGCCGTAGCCAACCCCCTCCGCATGGGGAGGGGGGATGCATTTCCTTCATGCACCAAAATTGTCATCTTCTCCGTTGAGAATAACCACCATCTTCCTCTCCGATGAGACACCCGTTCGTCGAGAAAGTAGTTATTCTCTAATGGCCGTGTGCCAAAATGAAAAATAACATACTCTAAAGTTCGTAAACTACACGCTCCACATGAAGAGAGTGCTCATTCCCTTTTGAATGGAGACTCAGCATCCATGAAGAGTGCGAGTTTGGTGATATGAACGGTCGGTTCTTCCCGTCACGGAGAGTTCCTGCCATATCCGTAATGACAGAAGACCCTAACGTGAAAAGAACAACCGCTGCATTCTCTCCGTCACGAAGCGTTCCTACCATATCCATAATGGTAGGTTACCCATTCGTGAAAAAGACAACGCCTCGTTCATCGGTTCGACGGGGCGACGGTT